>JADDOH010004933.1:0-120237 GCA_016648135.1 Agrypnia vestita
GGAATTTCGATAGTTAAGCATGACATTGAATTTTATAAACTGCGGAATCTTTAATGATAAGTGCCTAGTAAAAAAGAATCTTAATATTGGGCTTTACCGAAAACATCTAATTTTATCCATAGGGAAAGGGTAACTTAAATCTTATAAATAAGTGTCGCTTATGCGTGGTATATTCACTATTTAATCTTTTAATAAATATATTTAAGATAATATTTCTTAAAATTTAATTTATTTTAGGCTTCTTTTTTCGTTTCTTCTAGTAATTACTTGTACACTTTTTCCCACACCGCTGTGCCTGTAACTGAAGCTTCTGAGATTTTATATAAATAAAATATGTTAATATGTATATAAAATCAAATGTTATGCAGTATTATTTTAAAATGTTAGTATTGATTTTGTAAATACTTCTATTCAAAAACTTATTAGAAGGACGTCTTACGAATTTAATTTTGCGTAAAGTGAAACCTGACAAATAATAAAAAATGCCTGGGATGGCATTCTAGAAAAATGTATGTGAGACTTAAATCATCAAACTTAAATCATCAAATCAATCAATATGTGAGACTTAGATCAAATGGAAAATAATTAATGCTTTAACTGGTTGAATATTTAGAGAAATATATTCTCTGGGTAAGTTATAATTGAGAGAACTACTGCAAGAACTGTGACCGCGAGAAATAAAGTGAATGATGCTTTGAACGCAGTTACCGCTTGTAAGAAATGCCATTTGATGCAAGAAAGTTCTTAACGGAAAATAATTAAGTTCTTATACTTATACATGTAAATGAAGGCTGGAATTTGCAATAGAAGAATGATTCAATATTAAATGCGATTGATTGCTCAGGCAAATAAGTGAAAAAAATCTTTATGTTATAAACGATAAGGCAAAGAGTAAACAAAATATGAATCTTAATTAATTCATAAAATTGTTAAAGGGTTGATAATATTATTTGAGCATACGGGATTTAAGTGAGGAGAAAATGTTAAATAAAAAAATGTGTGATGGAATAATTCAATAATTAGGTACATCAAAAACATAGAATACCAAATACAATCCTAGATAAGAATCATAAGCAGACGCAAAATGGATACACTCACCCAAATATGTATTTTTAACTACAGTATTTATTCTACTTATCATATAACGTAGAGATATTTGTAAAAATACAAAATTGTAAGACTAACTATAAATTATGCCGGTCTTGACTCAGATTTTTCTGGCATTGTCCAACCCTAAACATAATAATATATTATATTGTACAATAATAATAAAAAAAACAGGAAAAGAGTACGAAAGATCGAAAACGAAAAAGTATTCATAGAAATATTCATTAAAAGTTCATGAATCGATAAATGTACATAATAAAAGTAAAGAGGCAGTAGTGGTGTGGAAGGGTTAAAATAATTATTTATTTTCTACCTTGCTCTGAAGAGAATTATCTTCTTATTCTTAATGAGATCAGTAGTGATCATGAAATTGCAATTTATTGCGCATCACGGTACTTATGTTTCATCGCTACCTATTTCAGTCCAGGGAATTTCTTTTATATTTCAGGAGCGGACCTTGCACGAGGATTATATTTAATTCATAAATATCAAAGAGGATGATATTTAACTCCTCTATAATCGAGTAACTTCTTTTGCGGAATGATCAAGGTATGGAGAACGTGTGTGGCCAGCAACACATCTTTAAAACATTTATTGTAGTGCACTGCTTTTCTCTTAGAATCCATGTTTCAACTACATACAGAAAAATCAAGAATCAAGATATATTATTTTATTGATGACTCATAGAGATGAAGCTATTTTTTTATGGGAAAATAGGTATGGAAGTCTTTTTTGGGTGTTCACAGGGCTTGCGACCTATCATACGGCTAGTTTAAGTGACCACTTTACACAATGTAACGTTCACCAATTCCATGGTAGACCACTGCGATGGACTACCACATCTATCTAATTTTTAGAAGTTGTATACAGGGTTATTTGAAAAACATTAATAACCTCACGGGATTATATTCGTGTTTTGATCACGAATCGAAGATGTCAAGCTATCATGATCTAATATCAATAGTTATGAAGATATGCGACAACAAAATTTGCATTTTTTTTCAATGTTTTTGACATATTTTTTGTAAAAGTAATTCAAATCGATAACGGAAAATTCATTCGTTTCAATACAAGTTAAATAAAATGATAAAAACCCTGAAAAAATCCAATTGGAATGTTTTCCGATTGGAATTCGAAGATTTTTATTTTTTTATTTGACTTGCATTAAAGGGAATAATTTTTTTCATATTCGATATAAGTTACTTTAATGATAGTCCAACGTTTCATAAAAAATAAGTCAGAAATATTGAAAAAATATTGTCGCATATCTTTCTAACTATTAATATAAGATCATGATAGCTTGAACATTTTCAACTCATAATCACGGCAGGAATATAGTCCTGCGAGGTTATTAATGTTTTCCAACTAAGCTTGTATATGCTTAACTTGCACACCTTATCTCGTATGCGATTTGTATTTTTACTACCGCCACCTGAAATCGAAAACTTTACCATTTTCAAGATAAAATTCATCTGAATTTTAATGATGTCCCACTGGGGATAAAATCCAGTTTTGTGTTTTTGAAAAATTTTAACATCCTCGGAATATTCTGAAATATCAAGACGATGATGGTGATTCTGACCAGTCTAAGTTTATGTAAATAAGTAAGAATATGAAATGTTTTTAAATACGATATTCCCCCGGCACTGGGCGAAAAGTAATTCAGCGCCGATCGCAAGGCGGCCCACAGTTCACACAGGATCCAATAAATTGAAGACGTGTTCCATGAAAGCTCCGATCGCGCGAAAGAAATCGAGATTCTATTTTAAATGTTTCATGTATAGAGCAATAAAAAAAGGAATTTTCCCAGATAGGACTGAAGTGAGATGGAAATTGATTTTCAAACAGATTTTTTTCACGATGGTACAAAATGAGCAACATCAATGGAATTGGATAAGATTGAAACCGACTTTATAAAAAAAATTTTACGATTTGTACGGTATTTCTTTTTACCCATCATATTATTAGTTATCCGGTTATTAAATTATTTAACAATTTCCATCTAACATAAAAAAATACATATCACAATGAATTTACATTTGAAATTAAAAAAAAACATTTACAAACTAAACACATTAAATGGTTATGAAACCTGCAACTTTCACTCCGATATTATCGTTAATAATAACCAAAACACAGCTCTCCTACCTAAAAATATATTTCGCTAAACAAATATTTATTAATCATTTAGAAAAGACATACAGAGAAATAAAATTAACGAATAAATATTTTAACTGCTGCCGGGATTCGAACCAACGGACCTCCATTCTATCCGGGAATGGCGCGTTATCCAATTTCGCCACGGCAGTTTGGTAAGTTGACGAAAAATTTTCGATCATATATTTAGTCTCTTTTTTAATTGATTACCATTTTTATTCCATTTTTAAAGCAATCCACTTTTTGTAATTCAATAGTCACAAATAAATTTCCGTATTTAGCAGTAGAGGATGCAAGAAATTATTTTTTTAATTTTAATTTTAGGAAGCCTTTGATACAACACATATTTATTAAAGAAAACTCATTATTACTTGATTTTTTTGTATATCTTTTCTAATGGATTAATAATTTGTTTAATAATTCACAGAACATTTTTCTGAATTTGCAACTTCACAATGTGCTTTCTTTAATAAATATATGTTCTTGTTTTTATTATTTAGATTAATGTATATTTATACTTTAAGCCTAAAAATTTATATAATTTAGCTACATTATTATCATTTATACCTAACTTCCTTCTCTATATTATACATGTCACAGACTTTTATAGAAAAGTAATAAAAATAGATTGATTTATTTTGAATATTTTATTGTACAGCTTAATGTAAAAATAACAAAAGTAATGAATGAATTAAAAAAATAATGTGTTTTAGAAATTGAGCCTTCGCGTTTCTGTATTTATCGTATGTTCACAATTCTTCCCTAATTCAATCCATGTTCTGTGAAACTTCAAATTGTCGGTTAGGTAAACCTAAATATTTAAGAACAGAATGAAATTCAAGCTATCCAAATACGTATTCAATTAGTGATTGATGGCTGAGTATTGAGATGCGTATGTTTATACGCCTCGTCGCTCTATACAATATACACACATAAACATTCAGACATTAAAATAAAAATAAACAAAAATGTGAAAGATTTTACGTTGGGGTTAAATAAAAATTAATCAATAAATTCGATTCGATAAATGTGAATTTCAAATATTTTTGGAAAAATGACGTTAATTGCAGATTTTCAGTCGCAAAATAGCGAGTACTCCTAGAAGATATATTTAATAAAGCGTTTACATTGTTTTGTTTACTTTTAATAAATATTGAGGTCTAAAGAATTTTAATTTCAATTTTCAATCATTGTTTTCGATTCCATTGAATCAAACGGTCATCATGTTGAAAAATCAACGTTTACAAATTTTGATACTGTGGAATCATCAAACATTTTATAAAATTTACGCTATAAATACACCTTGTAATTGATGAAAAACCTATCTTGCCCACTCTCTGGATTTATTTTGATGTAACATTTGTACTTGAAAGATTTGGTATCTATCGCGCGCGTGCAGCATGACTTTTCAATAAGCATACTTATATAATACTTATATAAAAATATCTATTATGCTCTTGCCCAGTCATTTTTGAACTATGCGATTCCAAGTTGGGGAGGTACTTACAAAACCACATTAAAACCAGCTATAACGGCACAAAAAACCTTGCTCCGAGTCATTAATAAGAAACCATTCACATACCAATCAGACAGACTATTCAGAGAATTTGATGTACTGGACGTTAGACAGCTGTTCGTTAAGTCTACCCTCATCTTCTACATTAAAAACACAAACCACCTAACAGCAACCAGTAACTCGCATTCACATAATACTAGACAAGCATTACGAAACCTTGACGAAATACCAAAAACTAAGACAACACATGGACAGAAAAATTACTCATACATAGGGCCTAAAATATTTAACATATTTAAAACAGACTTCCCGGAAATCAGAATATACTCAATTAATAAAATAAAAGCTTTAGCAAACAACTGGCTTACCTCCAAAGGTAGAACAGCAACTGAAAATTTACTTACTGTAATTGCGTAATAATAATGTCTTTAAATAAAAATATATACCTATATATAAATTAATTAATTAATTAAGGAAAATAAAAAAATAATCTTAAACAAAACTTTAACCCTTTTTACATTAAACAATTATTCTACACATATTTACACTTGGACTTATGACTAACTCAACTTTCACTAACATTCCACTTGATACTCTATAGATACATAATAACTACCTTACGAAAATAAATACTACTGACGAACTCGAAAAAATATTATAATTGTGTGCTATAACGCCACTCTGGGACAGGCGTAGCCTAGTAGAGTGGCATAATCCACAAATTAAACAAAACAAAAAAATGTGTAAATTATCTTATGTTTAATCTTATGTTTTATTGTTAAATTAGTATTAAGTATCTTATTTGTAAACAAGGATTTTTAAATAAATAAATAAAAAAATAAATACTTTTTGTAAAGGATAATATATATTTGACAGAATATTATGATATAATAAATCAGAAAAAACATGATAATAATTGTGATGGTTGATGGCAGATTCTTATCACTGAACTGGGTCAGAAAATTAGAAAAGGATTTTATAAACTTCTGCCATGAAAGCGCATTATTCAGATACTACACCAATAATGATCTATTACACAGTTGAAAAGATAATATGGCGCTGGTTGTCTTCCTTCTCAGTTTTTGTAGAGCTTTTCGAAGGTTTATTTTGTTTATATCAGGTCCCATGCACAACAAAGTTGTCATCCGTGAACCTCACTTGCGGGAGAAAATTTCTTTCGGCAAATTAAACAGAGTATATCTGTCTTAAATACATAAAAAATATGCACTGAGGGAGCTGTCTTTTCAAACTGGTATGAATTTTGAGTACCAGCTATCAAAATCCTGGCCTGTGAATGGTGCAAATATCTTAGGCTTCAACCACACCAAAAGCGTGAGTGGCGATCATAAAAGAAATTATGAAAAAAACATTTCGCGATGAACACAATAGAACCTCGATAAGTTGAAATTCAAGGAACCCAAAAAAAACATTTCGAATCATGCAGAACCCCGATTTTTGCGATTGCGAAATTCGCAAAAAATCGTAAGATTCATGAAACAAAACATTATTGTTTTCAAAAAACGTCTCAATTTTTTTGCATATTCAAAGAAATGAATTCAAAAACGTAATATTTCTAATTCTGATAGAAAGATGGAAATATTTATATTACTAAAGTACCCGATATTGACATATTTGTTGTTTCTCAATTGCGAAAAAATTCGAAATATTTTGACTCCCTTTCTTTTAAATCGTAGCGTCTGCTTATCTGACGAAAAAACTTTGGATCGATTTTTAACCCTTTTCCCGTGATCCAATCGAGCTGAAACTTTGCAAGTAGACTCGTGGCGACGCTCAAGAAGACCTATCAAATTTTCGTTAAAAAATATAATAATTATAGTATAATTTTGAATTTCTCAAATTTTTAATGGTTTTTTTATAGAACTCAGTAAGTTGTATGGAGAATCCGACGCATATGGTAGACACGAAACCCGAAAATGAGAAGGGGAGTATTGTAAAAACTTAGTTTTTATGGGCTACTTTTTTAATTTCTTCTAATTTAAAAAAAACGAATGATGTGAACTAATGTACCTATATATTAATTTTATGGCACAAAGGTTTAAAACTATTTCGAATTACGAATCGCCAGGGTTCCCAAATTATCGGAGTTAATCTAATATGAAATTAACATATTGGGACCTGTGGATTTTAAACATTTCGAATTATGGTGAATTTCAAATGATCGGGCTTAGAATTAACGGGATTTTAGTGTACTATATATTATGTTTAATGTGACAGCTTAGATTCCATTGCAACACTTTTTGTGACTATTAAATTTCAAATACTTCTGATTTGATTTTTTTTCTATGAGACGTGAATTAGTAATTTAATGCATTTTATAAGTATTACACTTATTATAACCAAATTTCAAAAACAGTACAAGTAGTTGCTTTAGAACAGACTAGTCTAGTTAAGCAACTACCTTTTCCTTCTTCAACGTAATAAATAATTTAGAATAAATAAAATAAAAATATTAAAAAGATTTATTTAGTAGAACTTCTAGTAAGAAAAGCTTAGTTCCAAGTATTATTGTACGATATATGTATGATATCTGACGGTATCTGTAGACAAATAGCATCAATATGTACGTATTTAAATAATATTATAAACTTTGCCCGTAAAATTTATAGCGTATGTATATTTCTGTACAATACTATTATTTCACCCTTCTGTCGCAATAAAGAAGCGCCCGAATCGTCATTTTCGATAAAGCACATTTTTTACGAACCTTTAAAAATAATCCACACGACATATGAGCACGTACACTTTATGGGATCAGCCCGCGAGTGTAAAACTCCATTTTCAATTCAAACGTTTTCACATAACTGTATTTTTACGAGTATTTTTACTTTATGGCTATTATAGTTGATTGGCTCATTGTGACCTTTTATAATGGGCATAAAGAGGGCTGTCGGGTGCGCGAATTTACGGTGATTTATCTCTAATCTAATTTATGTCGATTGAATTCGTTGAAATATTCCGCGGGAATACGTTTCGTATATCGAAAAAAATGTATAACAGGACAAAAGGAATAGCAAGAGGACACAACGAAAAGTCTCGCAAGAAGAGAATAAAGCCAACGTGTCCTGGTGCGATAAAGTGTTACCCGTTTAAATTACAAAAAAAGACAATGAAACGCTCGAAGTATTAGATTTTTTTTATTAATAAATTTGATAACTCAGTTCATTTCAAAATAAGAAACACCTAAAAATTTATCATCATAATCACTACAAATTCACACAAATCTCTTTTTGCAAAATAAATCCTAAAATTCATCCTTAAATTTAATTTTATTAGGGAATTTATTAGGTAAAATTCATTTAAACCATCCTGGAAGCCTAAAATTTAGGTAAAAATTAGATAATTTTTATCAAGGTATATATTATGCAATTTGAATATGAAGCATATATTTTGAAAAAAAAAAACCTAATAAGAGAAATATCTTGTCATATTTCCATCACAATATTTAACATATTATTCAGATTTTGTTATTTCATAATATTCTGTCAGAAAAATATTTAATTTTGATTTTTTTTTAGTCATGTTTTGTTCTCACTGCATGCCCCTGTATCCAAGTTAGTTGTTTGTGAATAAAAATTAGCCATGGTAATTGAACATTTGAAGCATAATAAACAAAAAAATAGAAATTTGTATTTTAGATCTTCATGTAAAATATTGTCACGGAATGGCAAGTGGATTGTCATCGCTATCCGAATTCCTTGAAATATGTCACAACACTATCAAGAACGGCCTATAACAATCTTGGGTGATCTACACCATTCTGGAAATGCCTGGAACAACCAAGATCTTCTCCTAAACACTAGAATAATATAGAAAGCACGAAAATATCAGCATTTAGGTATAAATTCAAAACTACGCCGCGGCGCGAGGCATTCGTCGTGTTTGAAAGTTCGTTCAGTGCGAAGTACGTGCGAAAGGACGGCCAGGTATGCCCAGTCGTAAAATTTTAGAGCAAAAGATATCGAGCGAAATAACTAATTGACGATTTAAAACACAATAAACGACCTGTATGTGCGAAAATTGAATATTCTACGAATGATAAATACTTACGTGTTTAAGCAGCCATAATAAAGAGTTCATTTACGAGTGATATCTTGTGAATTAATATAATTTAAAAAGAAGCGCTTAGTTTAATATTTTTTAAGTATCTTTGTACATTGAAAAATTGATTAATTGTTAATTAATAAATCGCTAATTAATTTCCCGTGTTTTCAATCATTTCTCCCTAGCAACACAAGTGACAATTATGGAGACTTCAGTGATCAAATGGAGGAGCTTTTTCGGGTGGGATTTTTTTAGACTATCCAGTATCAAGTAGTATCTATTAGTATCTAAATGATGCTATATATTGGATACTATCAAATAGTATCCAATGTAGAGCCAATAGTTAAATATATCGGAATGTTTCTTTAGATCCGTGACTTTTTGAAATTATACTTATACACACTCATTTTAAGTGTTCTTAACAAACAAGAATATTAATAAATCAGGGCTCACTTATCTAGTTAAATAAGCTATTTATTGGTCCGAAAAACTGATTTTTGTGATTGCAAAATTTGTAAAAAAAAAACGTAAATCTCACGAAAAAAACATTATTGTTGTGAAAAAACGTCTGTATTTTTGCATATTTCAAGAAATTAATCCAAAAACGTAATACTTATTATTCTGATATAAGGATGGAAATATTTATATTTCTAAAGTACCCAATATTGACATATTTGTTGTTTCTCACTTGCGAAAAAATCGAAATATTTTTTTCGGTTTCAAAATAAAAATCGAAATTCGTGAACTAAAGTACCTATATATTGATTTTTAGCTCAAGGGTCTAAAAATTATTTCGAATTATGATTTGAGTTGCAGAAAATATTTAATGTACGAGCAGTTACATGTCAGATACGTCAAACTGTTACTCTTTCAGACCCCATAAAATTGTATCCCGTTATCTATAATTCCTACATGGTTTGTGGCAGTGCATCACTGGCAGTGACAGGTCATTTATTAGAGGTTAAGTGGGATGTATTTCTCGACTACAGCGCATTTCCGTTCGCCATTTCCTAACAATGTTTATATTCTTCCGATTCTTTTCGGATTCTTAATGTTAATAGTGAATAAAACAAAGGATGTTGTAGGAAGGGTAGAGGATGATACGTGAACATAATATAATGGTGGATAATCGAAGACCAATTTATCGAAGCATAAATTTGTCGAACTTTAAATTACTGAGACATCAATTTTTCGATGAAATAAATTGTCATTTTGAATCATGTTTACCAATTAATAAACCATATATTTTTTTTTAATGCAATATCGGCCCTGTTTAGCGGCCCTCGTAGTCCAGTGGACGTGACACTGGCTTCTCACACCGAGGGTTCCGGGCTCGATTCTCGGTGGGGTATCTGTAATTAGTCTATGTGATTTACTCAAGTCTGGGTGTTTTGTGATGTGTTTTCTTCCTTGATTGGGCCTCTAAGCCTGATGTGATGATAAGCGAAATGTTACAAAGTTATTTTTGTAATATTTCGTAACTGTCTATTATAAAGTAATTATTACTGCATGCATCTCATCAAACATAATAATTTCTCCGTCCGTCCGTCCGTCCATCTGTTTGTCTGTCTGTCCCCGTAATTTTGCGTAGCGTCCGTAATTCCGTTCATATTCATGGCTAAAAAACAAATTAAGCGGGCGGAGATGGGTCTAGCTATAATAATATTTTTTGTCAGTCGAAATAAGCTTGGATCGTGTCGGGTAGGTATTTATTATTTTAATAACGAGTTAACAAATTATTATATAAAGATTAAAAAATTTTATGCTTTTCATATCAGTGGATACAGTGGTTCTGATAAGAACCAAAAGTTAGCCTTCTTACGTCTAAATCCATCTATCTGATGGCTAAACGTGATTCGACATGGAATGATAATCGTGACTTATTATATACTTATTTGTTATTGTTAGTTACTATATATTTAGTAGAATGGGTCGCCTTTTTATTATGAACATTTTTGACTACTGTGGCTGCTGGTTTCTTATTGCCAGTTGGGAGTCATTATTATAATAGGCATGATGATAGATTTTGAAATATCCTTTTTGTATTGTAGGTACACGTCTACTATTAACCGAAAATAACATTATTTCTGTAATAAACTAAGTTTTTACGCAAATAATTGCATTTTCAACTACATATTTTTAATTTCGCGCAAAAACGCCCGCAGCTGTCATTTCAAGCCTTAGTAAACAAACAAAGACACGGCGATTGGTACTGAGACGTGACGTCATTCGGTCTGACCGGTGTTTCAGTTAAAATGGCGGATTGCACATTTTTATACTTTTATTTTATTGAAAATCTTATTAATCTAAATGTTTATATTAAAACTGGATCATTTTTTAGAATCCTTTCAAAATATTTTCTTCTCTAACATCACTTATTATTTATTTTTTAAATACAGTCATCATGCCTATTGTTTCAAAAATGTGGAATGCAGTGCGCACGTTGCCATTTCCAGCTTAAAAAATAACCAAATCGTATTTAAAAAAATGGTAAAGAATCGAGTTGTAAAAATTATTTTAAAATTCATTGGCATTATTTTAAAATACAGTACAATATAAAACTATGGTTGCTTTGTAGTATGAAAATTATATTAAGTATTCGTGTTGAAAAATCTTTTACATAATATATTTAAATATGGTACTTAAATTATATTCAATCTAACGCGGGAATATGTAGTGAAAAGATTTTGAGATATTATTATATATATTTATTTTAATTTAGCTCTGACTCCATCAAACTCAGACAAAAGCTCTCAGCTATTTACATTATATAAAGTTATAAAATAATTGTTAAACTCGGATCTTCCATTAACATTGAATGAAATGATGGATTGAATTGTACTTCAAAATTGACATAAAGATATATTATGTATGTTTCTCGTAAAACAAATATAATATCAAAGCTAACATTTAGAAATCCCCGACAATGTGTGTACTCGGCTACATTTTATTACCCTCATCCTCCATTTCAGTTTATTGAAGGGCCATTTACAAAAAATGTGAAAAAGTTATTTCAATTATCGGCTTCAAATATCAACAAATAACCTCGAAAAATCGTGGAAGGAATAATGAGGAAAAATCCAAGTTTTACACAAGAACATCAGTTGACTTTCTTATGCATGAAGCTGCTTCAAACGAACACTCAAAAGTACATTCGGGACAAAACGAAATTGGGCGATAGCAAACACCACTTTGTAACAAAGAACTTTTATTACCTTCCAGGGTGTTCGGATGAATGATGAATAAGAATAAATTTTTGACTGCGATGTTACGTTTGCTTGTACATTTTTAATGCTACAGACTTTGTGTGCGAGTTAACACCCTCAGTTTGAGGACATTGGCCACATAAAACCATACAGAGGCACTCAACTCTATGAGGTTTAGTCCAAAGCTATATTACATCGGGGGCGTGTCGGGTTCCCCCTTAACCTGGGTTCACCCATGCTTACTTTCATGACAATATCCCTCGCAGGATACTTGCTTAGTGATTTTCTAACGTTTGCTATGTGAACTACGGTGCTTAATATTTTAAATTTATCTACTTAGGTAGTTCAGTAATCACATATTAAAAGAAACCTAAAGTTTGAATAATGTAACTTTCACATTGTTGTGCGAAAAGCTGATTCTACATCCACGTAAAAATATGATAAATGATGATGAAAAATTTACAATAGAAAAAAAGCCGGTAAGACAATAAAAAATAACCAGCGCAAAGATATAAGGACTTTAAATATGATATGAAATTGGCGCTTTCTTATGACTGCAGACTTTGACTTTCTAGTCCCACGTAACTGTCAGTGAAAATCAATGAATGTAATGAGAAATCCTACTTCGTCAACATCTATATAAATAAAAATGCAAATGTTCGTTTCTACAAAATTTTTTCGAGCTTATCGTTTCAAACGACATTGTTCCGAGGTTCATTACAACCAATAATATTGCGTTTCACAATAAAAACATACTGTTCAGTCAACATCATGTTGTCTGTCTATTCTCTTTACAAATCTATACCGTTTGTCCCATTCGGATCAAATTGTGCATACTTATGCTTAAGGACGCGGCGGGTAACATAAGCAACACCCCCACCCCCAAAAAAAACTTTGCAAAACAATACAGCCTTGTTTCCCCCACAAATTTGTTTTCAACTTAATCCTTAACCCATGCAACGCCGGGTACGATCAGCCAATTATTAATAAATTCACGTTGACAAAATTATAAATACCTAACAGTAGTCATCAAAATAATGTCAAAGACAAACAAGTTGGTACCTAGATTTTATTTTTATAATATAACGCGTTGTTTCTTTAAGTAAGCATATTTTTTAGGGTGGTTATGAAATTTCTTCTTAGTTGGTAAATCTTTTATATTGTCTTAAAGATTTAAATACAATTAGAAATAGATAGGTACCTACTACGTATACATTTACAATCATACATAGGATCATGTTAATATGCAATGTTAATAGATTTTTTTCTGCTTAAATAATGCACAAGGATTTTTGAAATATACTTTGAGTTAGCCCATGTACTCGTTTATGGGAATTTCTCGATTTTTCCTGTTTTCTCTGGAGCGAATTTCAATAGAGCGCGAGTTCTTTCAGGTTAAATAAGGAATGCCCTGGCCTGGCATTAATGTATTGGAATAAAAATGAGGAATACTGAAAACCAGAAAGACAAACGGGGCTAAAACCAATTCTAAGTCAGTAATATAAATAACCTAGGGTGAAATGTGTCGGCACTCAATTTATTCCCTCATTAAGCTTTTTATACCCTTTATTTTTTGCCATTTTTATTGTTCAAAAGATTTACAATATAAATCTATTTACATGGATACTACATTCACTTATCTTTCCGCACCTCAATACGAAAAATCACTAGCCCTGTAACTCGCGAGACACAAGATTCTAGGCTTGGCTATACAAAGACTTTTATTGTAAAAAAAAAGTTAAAAAAAATAAATTATTAATATTTTTAATATTTACGGTATTAACTTGGTGGTTAGATATTATAACAGAGTGTTAGTTAACTAAGTAAAAACCACTACTAGATTTAAGGTTTACCGGTTTCGAGACGTACCCGTCTCTTCGTCAGGACCAACACTACATGTGCATGCTTGTCTCTGACAAGATTAACAGGCACGTGATAAATATTGATGAAAGTTTAACAAAACTACGATTGTGGTGTATAGTGTTAGTGTAGTGTTGGTCTTGACAAAGAGACGGGCACGTCTCGAAACCGGTAGACCTTAAATCTGGTAGTGGTTTTTACTAAGTTAACTAACACTCTGTTAAAAAATAATTATTTAATAACTTTATTACAAAATCTTTTTCAGAAACATATCTTAAAATAAATAATTTAGAAACAAAATTTTTACATAGTACTTTTCAAGTACTCATACGTAAAACAATTAAACAAATTATTATAGCAAAATAAAATTAATCATAGGGATACCAAGTTTTCAATATCCGGATTTAAAGCTAATTAAATCCGGATTAAGTAAAATACAAGTTTTTTAATCCATTTGTTAAGTGATTTGTTGGTTGTAAAATAATTCTAACAAACAGTTACAGAAAATTATTTTAATTTAAACTGAATTGAACTTTGTAATGCACACACGTTGAGTTAATTTAACACGACTATAGTTTCGAGAGGAGCAGTCAGTCTCATCATCAAGTGTAATTTATAACTAACCGAAATACAGAAATACTCACCTCAAATATTTTCATGATTTCTATATTTAGGTTAGTTATAAATTACACCTGATGATGAAAGGAACTGCTCGTCTTGAAACTATAGTCGTGTTTAATTAACTCAACGTGTGTGCATTATAAAGTTCAATTTAGTATAAATTAAAATAATCACGTCGCACATAAAAGTAACTGCAATATAAATTAATAATAGTTACAGAAAAATTCGTCGGTATAGTCTTTTTTACTCCCTTTCTTTTAACTCGTAGTGTCTGCTTGTCGGCTTGTCTGCCGAAAAAACTTTGTTTCGATTTTTAACCCTTTTCCCGTGATCCAATCGCGTTGAAACTTTGCAGGCAGACTCGTGGCGACGTTAAAAATGATGAAACAAATTTTAGTTTAAATTTTTTTAATAATTATAGTATAATTTTGGATTTTTCGAAATTTGAACGATCTATATATTGTCTGATAGACCGAGATGAGTGGAGGAAAATTATTGAAGAGGCCAAAACCCACCAAGGGTTGCAGTGCCAAGAATGATGATGATATTGTTTAATTTTCGAGCCCAAGTAGAGTAGGCGCGAAACCTGTTTTGATGAGAAAGGGAGTATAATAAAAACTTGGTTTTTATGGGTTAGTTTTTTTATTACTTTTTTGAGTAAAATAGCTTGTTATTTATTTTTTTCAACCTACTATGTTGAGCACGCGAATCAAAGATTTCTTATCACCATCATCACAGAAACTGTCAATATTGATTTTTAATAAAATAATTTTATAAAATGAATAATATTTTTTTGAAAAGTCTTTAGTTAAATCGCATGTTTTAATCGTTATATCAACATGTAATTGTTAATAGATTTTAATTGAATTTAATCATTTATTTTTTAAGTAAATGTTCATGTGGTACCTTGGGTGAATAATTTTTCTTCACAAACGACTGTGAAATTCGATATCCAATAAAAACCAGTTTCAAAGCGAAAAATTCCACAAAATACCCAATCAATAACGATTAGTCACATTTTGTGTCTTTTTTACGTACAACTATATATCTTCTGTGCATAGTTTTCTGGGATATTCTGCCGTGTATATGCGACCTCTCTGGCCAACGTTTCGGATCCCATTGCAGGGTCCACCATCAGGGCTGATGTGTGCATCACATCATCACACATCAGCCCTGATGATGGACCCTGCAATGGGATCCGAAATGTTGGCCAGAGAGGTCACATATACACGGCAGAATATCCCAGAAAACTATGCACAGAAGATTCTGAACGGCCGTGAAAACTTAAGGACATTTTTTACAACCATATAGGTTTATAATAAAAAAAAACTGTTATAATAATATAACGGTTTTTGTTACTATGAACCTATACAGTATTTAATAGTTGTGTTAGAAATACATATTATTAACTTTTTTGGATTTCATAAACACCTCTCCGATACCCCTCTCAAGAGCAACGTAGGTAATATAATGATATAATTTTTGCTGGTTATGTATAAACTGAATTATACTACTTGCTATGAATGGTTACGAATAATGGTTATGAACAAAATGAATTATACTACTTGCATGTATATAATAGACGTAAGCCCGTGAAAAATCACGGGACATAATGATAATTAATGACGACCCTTGCGTGTAGCATGAGGCGCGCAGATTGATGTGTTGCATTCGGGCACCCGAGCCTCATCATAGCGGCTAAGCATCATATGTGTTGTTGTTGTAATTCCAGCCTCATTCTAGCGTGTTACGTACAGACAGACATTAATACATAAATAACAAATAAAAAAAATTCTGATGTGACTTTATATATGACAATCATTAATTGTGTTGTTCTTTTAACGTTAATTTTATATGCGGTAAATTAAAATAACTTTTTAAAGTTCATAACGCATAATTTTTATAATTAAATATTTTTGATACTGACTGTAGTACCATCCAACCGTAAACAAAATTAATGAAAATAATAAATCCGATAAATTTCATTTTATAGACTTACATAAATCGATATTTACCTCAGTGAAAAGGGCAGTCTTTTCATCTGCAGACACTGATTTAGTATAAACATTAATCATTTTAAGTGCGACGAAAAAAATTTGAATTCATATTTTGTATTATTTATTATACATTGTCTCAACCATTAATCATTTAAGCTATAGATATCAAAAGGTTAAAATGTCTCCGAAACTAAATCAACAAACAAGAGTCTACGAAACGGAAATTGAATTATTTGTTTAGGGATCAAATTTGACAGGGTTTAGTTACCAAGAAGTAATATTAATGTTTCTATCACAGCAGGACTTGTTTATGTGCCGAAGACCAACGAAGTGGATTTTATTGGACCTTTAAAGGATTTACTTCGGGGACTGTAAATTCATTTATCATCCACATCCGGTCCCATCTATATTTCACGGAGTTATATTTATCGCCCTCCATTGAAACAGTATCCGAATTTAGTTAATTTGCCGTATTATTGAGTCTTTACCATATTTCTATCTTTTGCCATACTGACGTGCCTTTTGGCAAATTATAATAATAATAATATTAATAATAATAGGTCTTTATTTCAGCTTGTTGAGAATAGATTCTCACCTCGCCATATAGATATATATACATACAAGTAAAAATAGTAAACCAATAACAGACATACAAGTAGAATAAGAAATAAAAACATGTCGAAAGTAGAAAATAATAATAAAATAGATAAATACATAAAAAATAATGGAGAACAGTCACTGTTGCGTAATTAGTGTCCATCTTTTATGCATTGGAGAGTCAAGCCACATAGCAGCTGCTTGAATAATGGAGTTGCTAGACCCCCACATCCTCTTTCTTGCGCTACCTATCTTCAGTCGTTGGAGAGCAGCAAAGCCAGATGCACTGCAACGCCAAGGTAGACCGAGCATTATCCTGAAGGCATTATTATATTGCACTCTCATAGAGTTATAGGACAGCGGAGTGTGTCTGCACCACAGCTCACTTGTGTATAGATTCGTGCAATAAGTAACGAAAAGGTATCTTTTCACTTCGTTACTGCATATAGAAATCTTCCTGGCTAGCATATTGGACCTTACACTAATAGCTCTTCTCTATCTTTCGATATGCTTAATGTCACATAAGTTGTCGCATATAATGTGACCAAGATATTTAGTGTTGCTACTGGGCTCTAGAATTTGGCCCGCCAGAGACACGGGGAGGACGTTGTCAGGAGGCGAGTCACTTCGAAAAACAATAAGTGCCGATTTCTTGGCGTTATATATTATATTATGCTTACCTGCATAAACTTCGCAAATATTCAGCAACTTGCGCAGAGCTTTGATGGATGGGGCCAGCAGCACCATATCATCCGCATAACTTATGTGATTGGCACAGATGCCACCCATATGATAGCCAACCCGAGCAGTGGTCAGACGTTCGCTTAGCTCATCCATATAAACATTTAAAAGAACTGGAGACATTGACCCTCCCTGCCTGAAGGCTCAGAGCTTACCCCGTTCCATTTAACAACGTTCTTCTAAAAAAAATAATAAATATAATTGTCGTATTCTATAATTAAAAAAAGCAATGTTAAGAAACGGAAGAAAATGTAATAATCTCGATTACGAAATAAGATTGAAAATTTCATCTCAGCATAGAGAAGTGCTGTATTACACGGCTACCATAGAATAGTCTTGAAGACCCTGAAATAGAACAGTAAGAAGGTTGACTAGTTGATCACAAGCATATACAAATGTCTAAATTAAATCATTGCTGTGAATAAATTTTGAGAAAAAATATATAGTTTAAACCAAATAAAATAAATTAATCATTCACTGAAAACATTTAATGCAGGTGTGGGTGGGGGACGCGAGAATTGTTTCTCTTTTATTTTTTGTTTTTTTTTGGGCTTTATTTTATTTAAGGGGTCACCACCAATATTTAAATACTGGGGTATCTAAATATTGGAATATATATATATATATATATATAATTCGGGATGCAGAGAATAAAAAGAAGAATTTGGAATATACTTACAAGATTTATTACGAATACACAGATTTTTAACAATACTTTTTAATAAAAACTTAAGACTAGTTATACTGGATGAACGAGGTCTACGAGGAGAGTGTTAAAAATCGCGTCTCTCCCTCTATTTATAGATATTTGCGAATGCTTCCAGAATATTTTCCTAAAAAATGTATAGGGCTGTGCTGTCTGCGGCTTCCGACATGATCGATATCTTTCGATGAGAATATCGAAAAATATCGATCCAAGCCTCAGACTACACAGGTAAATAAAAATAAGGGTGTGTATGTAAGTTAATTTTAAAAATAAATAAAGAATTGTAAAATAATTTTATTTAGATTATTTTCAGTAAATAGCACAGTATTAAAATTTAATTAACACTGTCCCCGCCTCACCGCAGGCTGTACGTTGAGAGGCTTTGACGGAAGTACGGATTATTATTATATACACGCGCTCGATATCACAAGTCTAACGTTTGCCACCGAAGTCGGTAGATGTCACCTCTGGAAATCGCTGAAGCATTAACTACTCGTACGAACAAACAAGCGAAACGGTCCGCTTGGTATTTCAATTTTCCCATTGCCAGACGATGAATTATTTACTTTTTGTTGCCAGGGGAGTAAACAATGGTCGAGATGGGTAGTAGTATTAAACATATATTATTTTCTTCGATATGCTGAGGCTCATAAATAGTTGAGTAATGATGATGAGATGTGGCATTGCTCATTTAAGGATTTTTTTTTTGTAAACAGACTAGTATATTTCAAGAAATTTTAATTTGTTACTTTAAAGTGTTTTTATTTTAATGTTTTATATAATTTAAGAAATTAAAAAAAAGTAACCCATAAAAACGAAGTTTTTATTATACTCCCTTTCTCATTTACTAGTTGAAACATTTTTTTTTCGCTTAGCCTACGCGTTGGGCTTCGGTCGGGCGCGACGCTACGAAAGGGAGTAATAAAAAAATTCCAAAAATCCATAATTATACTACAATCAGGTTTCGCGTCTACCAGACGCGTTGAAATATTTTCATACAACTTAATAAGTTGTATGAAAAAACCATTAAAAATTTGAAAAATCCAAAAATGTATTAATTTTTTTCAACGAAAATTTGATAGATCTACTTGATCGTCGCCACGAGTCTGCTTGCAAAGTTTCAGCTCGATTGGATCACGGGAAAGGGGTTTAAAATGGATCCAAAGTCTTTCGTCCGACAAGAAGACAAGCAGATGCCAAGAGTTAATGTAAAGTGAGTAATAAAACGTTTATATTAGTTCAAAGAATTTTATTTCAAATTTTAAACGTATTATTATTGCTACGCAAGAAAATTATGTTGTTTCGAAACCGGTTGGCCATAACAGTAAAACTCATATAATTATAATAATATTAAGGAAGACACTTGTGGACCCTAATTCACCAGAGAATTATACCTAAACGACTGATGCTTAATACTATTAAAATTTATTTTATTATTAATATTTTATTTTGTAAGTTATATTCTTAAAAATTATTTTATATTACTTATTAAAATAGACATGTCAAAAGTAAAAATCTTTTTACTCTCTTTCTTTAAAAAAAAACATTGGATCGATTTTCAACCCTTTTCCCCTTATCCAATCGACTTTACAGGCAGACTCATGGCGATGATAAAATGATCTAACAAATTTTAGTTTAAATTTTTTATATTATTATAGTGTAATTTTGGATTTTTCGAAATTTTAACGGTTTTTTCAAATTGGAAATCATACAAATGAGAAAGGAGCCCGACGCGTGGAGAAGGCGCGAAACCTGTTTCAACTAGTCTGACTCGAGCCATGGGTCCGATCAGACGGTTTCGCCGACGCCGTGCCCCCCTATAACAATTATTACGTTTTCAATATTCTATAAGTTTTAAGGATAATAATATACATGGAATAGATTTTCCACATGAACAAAAAGCAAGAGGAATATGTTGATAGAATATCAAATTGGAAACAATACAAATGAGAAAGGGAGTATAATAAAAACTTGGTTTTTATGGGTTAGTTTTTTACTCTCTTTCTTTTAACTCGCAGCGTCTGCTTGTCTGCCGAAAAAACTTTGGATAGATTTTTAACTCTTTTCTCGTCATCAAATCCAGCTGAAACTTTGCAAGCAGACTCGTGGTGGGGATAAAAATAATCTAACAAATTTTCGTTCAAAAAAATTTAATTATAGTATAATTTTGAATTTTTCGAAATTTTAACGGTTTTTTCAAATTGGAAACTATACAAATGAGAAGGAGCCCGATGCGTGGAGAAGGTGCGAAACCTGTTTTAACTAGAAATTAGGAAGGGAGTATAATAAAAACTTCGGTTTTATGGGTCAGTATTTTTATTAAATTCAAAATTGAACAAAAAACAAGTATTGCTATTTTATTCTACAAACTGTTTTGCATAAAACATTTAAATGTTACAGGTATTTTGGCGAATCACGCAATTTACAAAAAAAGCTATGATGTATATAAACAGGAAAATTTTAATCATAAGTGCCTCTGAGAAAAAATATTCTTGTATACATTGGTTTCACCGATACCATCTTATTACCATTAGGGGAAGAGGTAGCTAAAATCATTTAAATAGGCCATTTGTTTGTGGTCAGAAAATCAGAAAATATTCTAAACAGCCGAAATAGATATTAGATTTTAATAATGCTTAAGGAAACAAGTAGGACCCGATAATATTTTATAGTAAATATAATTTTTTAATTTAATCAAAAATAAAATGGACTTCTACAAATATATATTATACAGGGTTATTTGGAAAACATTAATAACCTCGTAGGACTATATTCCTGCCGTGATTATGAGTCGAAAATGTTCAAGCTATCATGACCTAATATCAATAGTTATGGAAATATGCGACATCAATTTTTTTTCTAAATATCCAACTTATTTTTAGTAAAACGTTGAAATATCATTGCACTTACTTATATCGATTACGAGAAATTCATTCGTTTCAATACAAGTTAAATAAAATTGATAAAAACCCTAAAAAATTTCCAATTGGAAAACATTCCAATTGGAATTTAAAGGTTTTTATTGTTTTATTTGACTTGTATTAAAGGGAATGAATTTTACATATTCGATATAAGTTACTGTAATGATAGTCCAACGTTTTACAAAAAATAAGTCAGAAATATTGAAAAAAATGCAAACTTTGATGTCGCATATCTCCATAACTATTGATATTAGGTCATAATAGGTAGAACATTTTCGACTCCTAATCACTGCAGAAATATAGTCCTGCAAGGTTATTAATGTTTAATAACCCTGTATAATACAATAGATTATTTCATAATTATATGTATATGAGAAATTGACTCTATCTTAATTCAAAACTCAACTAATATATAAAATATTAATAACCAATACTCGGATACATCTATGTAAATAACATTTTTATTTTATTTTTTCCTTATAATATCTAATGAGGCTTTATACCATGTCACTGGGTGTTGCCTGACCTATTTTTTACCGCGTCTTTTATCCTTTGCCATAAACATTTTTTGTTATCGTGCCATAAGCCTAAACTATTTTTTTGATGATGCTACCTAGCAATAAATTAGTTGATAACAATAGTTTAATAGAGTGTCAGAAGTTGGCAATCTATTTATATGAGCGTGCTTTTAGGGTTAACAGTGTTGTTAGGGTTAATTTAATGCTAATGTTCATATTTTCACGAAAGAGAAAAAATTGCTTTATTTTTCATGAAATTATGTATTGAAATACAGACACGCGGATATATTTTCACTGCCAAATAATGCTTGACATTTGTTAATGACATTTTGTCAAAAAAATTTACAAAAATACTTAACACATTTCTTGTGCTTTATATTTTTGTCTATTCAAGCAATTCTTTATTTATCATTTTTTGGCTTGTATAATTTTTTTTTCATAATGGATACAAGTTACAGTAGTGATTGTTCAAGGTCTTACAAAAAATAGTCAAAAATACTGAAAAAATTGTTAATTTGATATTGCACATTTCCATAACTATTGATTTCAATAACTGAAACTCCACGAGAATGCATTCAATTTTTTTTTTCAAAAATTTGCTATTAATTTATTATTTAATCACATTCTTGTGAAAATTCACCCAATTTCTACCTGATATTCAGGCTCTTAGGGTGTTTCGATGTCTGTTCGTAACTTCATGTAACGTCCGTAAAAAAAAGTTTTCATAAACTTATTTTATATTTTTTATAAATAAATGCTTATACTTTCGGAACTGATATGTAAAAGTACCGTCATTGTTCACGGGTTACAGCTAATTATTATTAAAAGTCGTAAACCTACATAAAATATAAAGAATTGCAGCTGATTTAAAATAAATATTATCATTATGTCAATATTATTTGCTTTACATAGAATTTTAATTAATATAAATTAAAATTTTAGTACATTTTAATTTATAATTTCACAAGTATTTTACTCAACGTTGAAATTTTATTCAAGCCTAGTAAAGAAATTTGCTAAGAAAATTGTGCACTTTAATAAAATATAATGTTTTATTAAATAAAAGTTTTATAAAAATATATTATAAAAAATGTTTCCAATTTCACAAGGATTTTACTCAACGTTGAAATTTTATTCAAGCCTAGTAAAGGAATTTGCTAAGAAAATTGTGCACTATACTAAAATATAATGTTTTATTAAATAAAAGTTTTATAAAAATATATTATAAAAAATGTTTCCGCCCGGGATCGAACCGGGGGCCTTCCGCGTGTTAGGCGGATGTGATAACCACTACACCACGGAAACCACGACGCTAGACGAAGATAACATTGAACTAATCTAATCTGTACAAGTATCAATCTATTCTTGTGAAATTATATAATGATGACACGAAAGCCCGTCACTAATGACGGCAATAAATTGTATTTTCGAATTAACACATCACTATGCCGAAATCTAACTAAGAGAATAATGACGTAATTTTTTTAAACCCCTAAAAAATTCGCGTGTGTGAATAATCAAATACACAAGTTATTTTATTAGTATCCGTAAACGTCAAACTATTGCTACACTGATACACTAACTGCCAAGAATACTAAAATATTTGAAAAATTAAAATATCTACTCTTTAAGAATTTATTTGTGAATTTAGTAGCTATTTACATTTACATAGAATCTTCCTAAGAGCAATCGCAAGAACATTATAACAAATTTAAAAAGTTCTCTCGCTAGAAACTGCACATAAAATACAGGGTGAAACAGAGCTCGTCCACAATACTTTTTAGGTGGATTCCTGCCTTGATTATGAATCGAAAATGTTAAAGCAGTCATGACCTAATATCAATAGTTATGGAGTTATGCAATATTAAAGTTTGCTTTTTTTTCAATATTTCTTACATATTTTTTGTAAAACGTTGAAGTATTATTACAGTTATTTATATCGATTACGAAAAATTCATTCGTTTCTATAAATGTTAAATAAAATTCTATATGGAATTGGAAGGTTTTTATTATTTAATTTAACTTATATTAAATGGATGAATTATTAATATTAGATATAAATTAATGTTATGATAGTCCAACGTTTTTAAAAAAACAAGTCATAAGTATTGAAAAAAAATTGCAAGCGTATCTCCATTATTGAAATTAGGTCATGGTTGCTTGGACATTTTCCACTCATAATCAAGGCAGCAATTTACCTGTTAAGTATTATGGAGTAGCTCTGTTACCCCCTGTATAAAAAATAAATGTTTACGCATAAATATTGTTTTCCTTATTTTTTTATAATCAATAACACAAAAAATTCAAGATTTAAAATCTTTCTTCACTCGCGTAATAATTTATTATTGAGACTAGACTTTTACAACTTTGTCTTCTGAGTCGATATCCCAGTGGGATACGGGCCACGTTTAAGCATGAAAAATGGGTTTAATGTTCGTAAAAACCAGAGAGTTAAGCGGAAACCATTCATAGCCGTTTTTCTCCAAAATACGGACGCGTTACTTTAACGGATTTGGTATGATCCCTAAAATAAATTCCGGTTGATAACACTTTCTATATTTTATTCGGTTTAAACGAGTTTTATTCGGACATTTTATTTTATTTTTATATATTTTTTAAATTTATATTAGTTATCTATGCATATTATATTTTTATACACAATTGTACTCCTAATGCCTCTTCCTTACTGGGATGTCTATACCCAGGAGAAGACTTAAATTTCACAATATATTATGTAACATAGATGGCAGTTTACACTAAAACAAAAAAATGAAGAAAAAAGAAGAGTATTTAAAAACTTCACCTAAAAAAAAATCTTAAATATTTTTTAATAAAAGATGCAATATTTTTCTCTGTACTTGGTTACTTTTGATGAACCATATATTAACTATCTTAATTGAGAATGTCTGTCTGTATTTCACTGGAATTACTCAAAATAAGAATGTTGCTAGATACCTCGGAGAGATGGTATTTACTGCTATCGCCTTATTATTATACAAACCATTATTTCGATCTAAAAGACTGATGTTTTTGATACATAAAACCAAACTAAACGTGTAGTATCGATCAAAGGCTCCGAACAAATAATAAAAATACACATGTAGTTGCTAAGAACCCTGCAACTGTCCTACTCTAGAACACATGAAAGATATGAAATACCTAGGAATTGAGCCAAACCTAAAGTGGATGGCACATATTGGAAAAATGTCTGAAAAGGTTAAGAAAATATCATTTGTATTCAAAAATATGAGAAATATTTTCAATACAACGCTACGCAAACTGAAGATCCATGTACTTTGAAATTTCTCAGTGTCATCAACTATGGCCAGATTGCATGGGGAGGAGCTGTTAAAACAATTCTGGATCCAATTTTCAAAGCTCAAAAAGCACTTATTAGAATTATCAATAAACGGCCGTATTTAGATATTCGTCCATCACATTGTTTGCTGAGTTTAGTGAACTTGATATGAGGCAACTATGTACATTTTAGATCAATTATAATTCATTACCACCGAAACCAAAACACACTCATACAGGCATATGAAACTTGAGCTCATACTTAAAATAAAGACTACTTTTGGACAGAGGCACTATACATATCTTGCACCAAAACTGTACTATAAACTAAACTCAAACTTTTTCAATTCGCAATACTTAATGAAAGTAAAATTTAAACAAATTGTAACAACCTGGCTAATGTCGGAAATTAAAAGACAGGAGCTGGAAGAAATATTCTAACACAATCTGTAATTGAAGTTTGCCCTTTACTTAATTTTCGCCTTTCTTATATATTTTATTTGTGCTTATGTATATTATAACAAATATACTCTACATCTGCAAAAATTACTTTTATACTCCATTATTTCACTTATCTGCTAAAACATAATATTATACAGGGTGTCCCGTATGTCGACGTCAAGCTGAAATCGGGTGATTATAGTTATCAGAAAAATATTTAAAAAAATAAAGAAAACAGTCAGTTAAAACTGGGCAAAGTATTCATTTTGAATACTTGATTTGGTCAAAAAGTGACATTTTCTTCCAAAAAAAGCAAAGGGGCGAACCACTTGTACCCAAAAAAAATATTGTAGAGCGCACGGTATATTTTATAAAACATATTTTATTTAGGTACACTGACTATAGAAAACATTTTCTCTGTAATCAATGCCATCTCACATGTGGTGTAGTGGCTAGGATACCTTGCTCTCACCCAGGAGGCTCGGGTTCGACTCGCGGTATCGGAATATTTTTTCTCATTTCATTTTTGATTTTTAATATTATTTATTTAATGTTGTCGCGTTAGTTTTATGCACGCACAATCGCCAAGGTTTAAAATAGTACCATTAACAGCTGGCAAAGAAAAAAAAATATATATAATTTTTTTATTATTTCATGGATGTCGGCTATAAATAAGTAAATACTTATTCTTTGGGAACTGGCATGTAAAATTACGGTCATTTTTGATGGGTTGCAGCTGAATTCAGAATCATTTTAAATAATTGTTAATAATAAATTTAATATTTTTGTATAGGTTGCGTTTTAACATAAACAAAGATATTAAAACATAACGTTATAAATTCAGATACCTGAGCATTGAGCTGTATTCTTTAACTCGTGAGAAGCAATCCAGTTAATAATCCTGGCTGTGGTTTCGCCACCTCACTCCACTACCAGAGTAGGTCTTCAGAAAGCTAATATCCCAGGGGATAGTCCCAGGTAACAATTAATTTTCGAGTTATCGACCCTTTTCAGTTAGAAAGATCAACGTTACTATATCCAGTATTTCCTCAACTTCAAGTAATGTAGAACATAAGAAAAACCAAATCAAAGGTTTACCAATAATTAGATACTGAAATAATAGATGATCGGAAAACCACACATTTGAAGTCATGACTTTAAAGTTTGTGAAATAAAGTGGTCATTAAATTTTATATTACGATGGAATTAGGCTGTCGAACAATTAAAATAATAAATTGGGATTATGAAGAGGCCTTAATTATTTTAATTAAATATCTTCTTACTCTTTTGACCGGTCACCACGTTTCACATAGAGTAAGATGTATGGTAAGAGTAAGATATAAGACACGCGGCGTAAGAGTAGGCTTTAGTGGTGTTGGAACTGTTGTCCAGAATAATTTTAAATATACGACATTAAAAATCGTATTCACTTCCGTCTCTGCGATGTCGAAATAAACGTCTAATCACGTTTGTGACTTGACGTTCAAAAATCGGCATGTTAACTAGCTCAGGGTATTTAGAAGGTTGTATTTCCATTGGACTTCGGTATCATCCGGAAATTTTTATTAAAAGAATAAAAAATATTATTCGCGACTGCGTTTTTTAAATAAGTACTACTATTATCACACTATATATGCGAGAATTATTATGCATAATTAAATAATTATTTGAATTATTACGAGTAATAAAACCTACCATAAAGATAATACCGAAAACCTTAAAGAATTAATTATCAGTTTTTAAAATCATAAAAATTAATTATAAGAATGCGTTTTTTATTTCAGATACACGTATTATACCATCTCTGTATGGATTATATTTTTCTGGCTTGAAAAGGGTATTGATCATTTCAGTTAACAGAGCCCTGGCTTCCTGTGTTAAAAATGTATTAAACTTTTTGTATTATTGCTAGATTGTTAGAAAGAAGACCAGGAGTAAAACATTTTTACGGAAAATTTTATATTTGTGTGGTAATTTGATGTTAAACATGTATAAATAATAAAAACAGTGCATTAAATCTAACAAAAACTTGTTTTATATATTAACTTATATGGCAATTTAATTACACTATATAATGGTGGAATAACTAAGATAGTACAGGTCTCCCTTAGCGAGTGAGAGGTAGACCTCTTTCCATTTAAGAAAGAAAATCGAATTAGTATGTGCAAGCCGTGCGTACGAAGCACATTGTTTAGTTTATACCCGTAAACACAAACACGACGAAATAATCGGCGTCATACGCACGGCTTTCACATACTAATTCGATTGCCTTTGTGAAATGGAAAGAGGGCTAGATATTTGGTACCTCCATAGTATTAAGGTTTCCAAAAAGTTTTTGAGGCAATTCATATCATTCCAGATAGTTTCACTGGTAAGGTGAAATAAAACACAAGGTAAAAGTATGATTGTATAAAAATGTTACGAAGTTTTCTAACGCACTTTTTCAAAAACTCAGTATTTGTGACGACAATTTTTACTACAGTATCCGTTGAACAGTCAAGGGTATTGTCACGGAATGGCAAGCAAAAGGAATTGCGCACTGTCAGAATCCCTTGTAATACGTCACAACACTATCGAGAATGGTCTTTAGCAATCTAGAGTGATCTACAACATTCGGGAAACGCTTGAAATAAACGAGAAGCAACAAAAACCTTCTCGTTAATACTAGAATAATCTAGAAAGTTCCAAAATACCAGCAATAGGGTACAAATACGCTGCGGCGCGAGTTCACTTGTCCTGTTTGACAGTTTGTTTGGTGTAAAGTCGGCTGCGAGCCGCGAGGCCAGCGTGGCCAGTAGTGAGATAATCGAAGCGATATTAAAACCTCGTCCCCTTCCCTGACCATGTGTATTATATATATTACGAACCATTTTATGTTTATGATAAAGTAAAATTAGGAACAATCGTTTAAATGAAACTGTAAAATTGTTTGATCTGTCATCCATATCAAATTGACTTGTCTATAATTATGTCTATCTGTGTCATTCTTTAATTGTGGGAGACGTTTAACTATTTTTTTCCGTGTTTTCTCTCCCTTTTGGATGACCGAATAAAATGAAAATAAAAATGATAAATAAAGCGAAATAATTGAGCAAAGTACCCGCTTGGCGAAATAAACCAGATCCACTCTATGTGCAGAAATGAATATTCTACGAGCGATAAATACGTGTTACCCAGCGATAATAACGAGTTCATATACGAGTGATGTATTACGAAATAGTGTGGAATAAAGAATAGCGTTAAAGCGTTAAGTTTAATTCCTGTGTAGTATCTTCGTACATTGAACAATTAATCAATCATTAATTAATTAATCGCTAGTTGATTGTCAGCGTTTTCATTTGTTCTTCGTCAGCAACGAAGCGACATTATTAAATAATTTCAAGAATTTATGAAATCAAAAAAGAACGCTTCACTCGGAAGTTTAACAATTTAACTGTTGTGATCACAATATTTGAAACAATTAACATTAAAGTTAATGTTTGAACTTAGTGGAGCAAGGAAGTAATTTAATTTGAATATTCCTTCTAGGAATATTACACTTTCTTGTTTCAATATAATCATTCGTATAATCAAATTATGTAAATTGGTACACGAAACATTAATGTCAGAAATTGCGTACTACCTGAGATATGTAGAATCGTCATAAGTGGAAGGAAAAAAATATTATTACTAAGTGGGAACTTAAGGGTGTACGTGAGGAAATATGAGGTATATCTTATTCTTTTCAGTTCTGGCCATAAGAATTATGTGGCTAGATTTTGTCTGAGTCCATAAGCGTGATTATGATATTATTGATGAATTTGGCGTTTCCTTTGTAGAGATTATTCGTGAGGACAGATTATTACAAATATTAATCAACCTTGTTACTTCTACTGAGCTAAATATATTTTTATTTAATAAATTGAGCGTTGTTTTGTTTACAGAGTGGAAGTTCATGATTAACACAATGATTTATACACAACGTTTAATTACACTTATTTGAGTTATATAAGCCTAAGCGCTTTCGATGGACACAACCATCATCTTCAGAGGCAATATTAGAGCTAACTGTAAATCAATATGGCCGACAATAGAAAGTAAAGGGATGACGGGAGGGAGGGGGGGGCGTTGGTAGTTATTTATCGACATATACAACAGTAATTAATTTTTACATACAATAATACTTATTTTAACAATGGAGATAACGCAGGTATTTGAATGTTTATTAGGTTATTTTTATTTTTGATTGCTTTATTAATTTCTAGTATTTCTAGAGCATCCAGTTTACGACCCTTCGCCTCTAGATGTAGGACCCTAACATTATTTTGGTCAAACAAGTGATCATGTTCAATACAGTGGTTCGCCACCTCTGAATGCTCTTAGATGTTCTTTTATTCTTGTGCCTATATCTCTACCACATTGCCCGTTATTTTTATTTCTTTGATTTTTTTAATTATTTTAAAAGTATATTAAAATCGGTGGGGTAACAAGGTTAACATTTTAATTTATAATAGCGTAATTATTTTTTTCTCTAGGTTTTATATTAAAAAAATACATTTTTTTTGAAAAACCTACAGTTTTGGAGAAAATTTCGTATCGGGCTGGTCGAGATATACAATTAAATTATATTATTTATAATTCTATTCATTTAGATTTTTTAAAATAGGGATGAATACGCGGAATACGTCACACATCAACATTCAAACTAAGATGAAGCACTGTGCTATGAAAATTATGACTTACTTGCTGGTCATTGCTCAGTAATTGTTGCTGCTAGTATCTTTGGTCAGTAATTGGAAATTAAATGTCTTAACTGTGGCATGCGGATTTTTTAATAAAAATAGTTGATAAAAATAAATGAAGAGAATTTTACAAGAAAACGATTTTTTCCAAATTGGAAATGCTACATTTTAAATATTTTATTTCTATATAAGGACAGGACTTGATTTTTAGTCTCGGACAAATATGCACTGGGAATATTCCATATCAGTTACGGCGGAGGAGTTCTACGGAAATGGACAAAAGGTGGCTTTTTCTTTTTTTTTCAAAAATTTTCCAATAAATTAAAAGTAAGATTAAGTTCAAGTATAAACCTTTATAGGTACGTGCCACTAAAAATAAAATAAAAATAATTAATCACTTACTAATAAATCACCCCATTTCTACCCAAATTTCAGGCTTTCAGGGAGATGAAACCCCTCGAGATAAAATGGTATTAAGAATGGTCCATTACACGCTTAAGATTGTTCCGTTTATATAACCACCAGTATATATTCCCCACCACATTCCTTTCTAATCGACTAAGTACATTTCGTACTCATGATTCTGTGTAAACATCGCGCGCGGGTGTTTTTGACAGTCTGTGTTATGTGAACAGTTCACTGGGAAGGAAATATGGGATTTACTTTACCTATTAAACATTTAATTTTCACATTTAATAATTTAATTTATTAGAATGCGTAATTAGGGCTGGTTGTATCATCTTGGATTAGAGTTGGTTTAGTTAATATCTCGTGTTGGGTGGTGCGCGTGCGCATTGCGCATGGTTTCTGACATGTATTATCAAAATCGTTTTTATTCAATATTTAGAAATTATAGTGCCGGAATGTACAACATTATGTAAGATATTACAGATTTATTTTGAGATCAACTGATTTAACTGTATACTTTTTATAGAAAAAATAATTTACTTAGGCCTTGAACGATACTGTTTGGTGGAAGAAATGGATTTAACCGCTACTCAAAAATCAAAGAATTTATTTTGTCGTTAGGTAAGATTAGGTCAGGTTAGATTAGGTTAGATTACGTTAGGTTAGGTTAGGTTGGGTTAGATTAGGTTAGGTTGGGAACATTTATTTTAGGAACGTTTTTTTTTGGTCGTAATCCTAGGATTGGTTTGCAACAAGCCCTCGCTTTCTCCACTCCTCTCTGTCACCCGCCAGCCTCTTCATTTCTTGGTGGGTGCTACAGCGCACATCTCCGATAATCTACGTAGCTTTAACATTTCCCTCGACGTTACGAACGTTAAGTTTTGATAACTTTACATTTATAGACCACAAGATAAATGATAAAGTGAGTAAGTGATGCATCTGAAGTACCACTTTTTGGATTGTGTATAGGGTAAATCGTTACCGATTCTTTAATATCAAAACATTGAATAAAAACAATTTATGTGACACATGTAAAAAATCACGCGCAGTGCACACTCGCATCGGCTAAACGAGATTTTCGGTTTAAACAACCGGTTTTAACTACATAAAGCAGTGTATTGTGTGTGTAGTTAATCATCATCATCACCATAAGCTCCATAGCCCTGGGTGGGCCTTGATTAAATCCAAAAGTCTCCTCCATTCTTGTCCGTCTGTTGCTTTTGTCTTCCAGTTTGGTATGCGTAAAATGGATGTATCAGCGTCGATAGAGTCCATTGCAGTTTGGGCCTTCCCAGATTTCTTTGTCTTTGTGATGTGGAGATTGTGAGGCATTTTAATTGGTTGTCGTCGTTCATTCTGATCACGTTACCAGCCCATCTCAAGCGCCCCAACTTGATGGAACTGGTGATGATATTTTTAACGGTGACACACTAACCGTTTTTTGAGATCTGTACCTTCGCAGTTCATCGGGAAACCATTGGCACTATACAACAGTTATATCTTAGTTATGAATCATCAGTGCAATTAGATACAAATTCTAAATAACTGTACCAAAAATAACCAGTTAACACAACGGTTGACCAACACTAGATGGAACTAATCACGTCGGACTCTCCATACATACAGCTCTTTGTTGTACCAACGAGGAAGAGGATTCTACTCTTCCTTCTTCTTCCCAAATATTGCAGTGGATCCCTCTAGGGTTTCGTTAATATCCAGGATTCAGAGGCAAATGCCAAGACTGGCTTTATCGGGGCTTTGTAGAATAAAAGTAGTTGTTGTGTACTTTATAGATTTGTATTATTTTAAATACATTTTTGAGTAACATACCGTGTAGCTGCTGAATTTCCATAATATTTATTTACTCACCGTGTCGTTAAGGTTGTATTTGAAGTTCTCAGCACACGGTGTTGTAACTTTTCCGACACGTCAATTTCTCAAAAGTGGACAAACGCAAGCTAGACTTTTATCGGTACGAAATAAAATCTATAGTCAGATTAGCAAGTAATCTTATGTAATAATAATTTTTATGTTTGCTCAAAAGATTCTTAAGATTGTGCTTAAATGTCTACATATTAAAAATTGTCGAATTTAAACTCGTCCCATATTTCAATGTCTTTTATTCATACCGAGGAAACAATTTTTTTTGACGTGTGTGTTGTAATGCATACTCGAATGTACATATTTATGGGATTACTTTAATTTTTTCCTTTTTAAATCCTCAATAGGTTAAGAGAAAGGTGCAACTGCAGAAGCGAAACATATCACAAAATACCCAGGTTTGAGTAAATCATATAGATTAATTGTGACCTCACCGAGAATCGAATCCGGAACCCTCGGCGTGAGAAGCCAGCACCATGCCCACTGGGCTAAGAGGGCCTCCGATTAGATAACATTCAAAATATTTGTTTGTCTTGGATGGTAGCATTGGTGGTAAACACATCCCTGTACATGCGCATAATTCGGGTTTCACATTTAAATTATTGATTTCAACGTATTGAAAAGTTTGAGCCCAAACAAACAACCACTCAATAAATGCCTATGAACGAACATTCTATAGAAAATATATTCTAGCCAAGGTGCCCTCTACGGATGATTAATTTATGTTAGTTAATTCTAAATTCTAAATTCTAAATTCTTTGTCACTAAAATTAAAAATAAATTTACACTAACCATTAAAATTAAAATTAAGAATAAATTTTATAACTGTCTGTTAAATTTTGTAACCCTTTATCAAGAATTTAAATAAATAACTTCTCGATGAGTTTGTCATCCTTTACAAAGTATGAAATTCAGACATTTAATCTACTTTTACTACGTTAAATGTCAATTCCTAGATACTTTCTATGTGCTTAGGTAATGTGATGGGATTTTCCAATAAATTTCCAAGATGATGACGCCTAAAGCTTTTTTCTCGCAATTCAAATAGCACTGTGAGTATTAAAAGTGATTCTTTTGTATATTTACATGACAATATATGATTATTTTTTCGAATTTCTTATAACAACAAAATAACATTTAAAAAAGGATATTCTTGTACCTACTCAATTAAGAAAAAATGTATTAAACGCATATGTTTCATTTTTAATTCTAAAATTAAACAAACATGGTCTTTTGGCATTTATTACATTTATTACAAAAATACTTTTTTAAAATAAAAAAATCGCACTGAGAGTGCGATAAATATATCATATTAGGATGAATAGTGATAATATTAATAGTATTATAGGACAAATAGTGATAATATTAAATAACAACTCTTCAAAATATATTTCATAGAAATATTTTATCAAAAGCATACGAATTTTAAAATCTCCACTGTGGTAAATTAATCCATTACAAATACCTAATCCCATTTGATTAATAACAATTATTTTATTTCAGCACAATTAATTTGAGCAGCTTGTTTCAAGATATTCAAAACTTATAATGCCAGGATTTTTAATCACGTACCTGATAATAAATGTATTTCGGGCCGAATTTAAAAGCTTGACGGGTCGCAGGTTGAGTATGGCTGGTCTAAACCATATACGCAGGCTGGTATATTGTTCAGAGTGCAAGATTTTTTCATTATTGATAATTTTTTGCAATATTTATTTATTTAAATTACACCCGTTCGGGCTTTTACAAAATATACAATAAAAAATCACAAAAGACAGATAGATATAAATATTACAGTACATTAAGAGGATAAAGTAAAAAAAAGAAGTTTAAACAGGAAGAAGAAAAGAAAAAATTATTTATCCATTACCATTTAGTTGAGACGCAAAGAATTGTTTCAATACAGTTCTATACACAGCGATACTATCAGCAAAAATGTCGACCTCCTCCGCATGTTCATTCCCTAATGAGTGTAATCTGGGGATTACGGAGTTTTCTAATGCATTAGTTCTAACATTTCCTCTAGAATAATGTACTGTGTCTTGATGACCTCGATAGCGCATAAAAGTCGATCAGACTAATAATCTGGGGGCAAAAAATCATGTTATTTATGATCCTGTACAGAAATATTAGGTCTGTCACGGTACGTCTCACAGACAAGTTTAATAGTTGCAGACGACTGAGGAGACATTAATAATTGATATCCTCCAAGTGTATATTTAATCTGTAATAAATAAATCTTAAGAACTTTTTTGGATTCGTACAACTGCCGTCGAATGAGTTATCGAATAACATAGTGAAGCGACCAAATGATCGAGTTATATTCAACCTGAGATCTGACAAGAGAAGTTGATTGAAGATTGTTTATTATTTATTAAACAATAAACAATCCGTTACATTGTTTGATTTGCATAAATTAGTGGCAAACAAAGAAATGCCTTCAACATAGCCAGGTAAGAATATCTATGATGACCATGCACTCACAACTGAACCTTATTAACATTATGAAAATGTTAGTTACAGTTCAGTTAAGACCCTATTTTAACATCTTTAATTAGTTAATGGGTCCACGCTAGTCACCATACAGACAGAAGAAAAAATCTTCTGCCATCTTTATTAGATTAATTTACGAATATAACACAAACATGCTAATAATTCTACGTGTACATAAAGAACCATTGTTCAACATCTACAACATGGTACGCCACGTATTGTAGGGAATATTAATTATAATTTCTTAGTTAATTTTAGTTTTTAATTACGAAATGTAAGATTTTTGGGGAATAAAATGGCATGTTGATCGAACGGCGCATAATTAATTTTGTTTCGGAAGATTAGACGTAACTTGTTTGAATGTTTTAAAGCATTAAATATCTACTTTGGATTTAACTTTGTTCAAAGATTTATCATTTCAAATTTTCTTGAATTATAAAACTTAATATTTTATATAACAACCGCTAAAAATATTAAATTTATTTATTAAAATTAAAAATAACTTATTTAATTTATATCACGACACATAATTTTCAGAGATTATAAAATTACAGACGGTGGCGTGTTAAAAAAAATTCTAAGGTGTAGTGGAATATATTTTTGCACTACGAATGATTTTACTAGTCTAAAAACTAGAAACCTCACAATTAAATGTAAATATTAAATCTCTAAAAAGAAAAGTTAATCTGAAATAATATTTTTTTACGAAAATAATCCACTTTCAAAACATTAATTATGAACCCTGTCATGAATTTATTTTGCAAAATTTTTTAGTAATTTTTCGTATTTTAAGATGAAAATATTTTAACTTACATTATTTTTCAATAAAATAAACTGAATTCTTTTGATCTAACCACGTATTTCATTATGAAAGTCTGGAATCTTTGTTTTTTTACCTGCGCCTTTTCCCCTAATACTCAATTTGTTTACCAAAATCCCTTGCAACTTTTGTCATTATTCATTCAAGGTTAACTATATTCTCTTACTATAAGTAATAAAATTCAGCACTACTTCAAACTTTTTTTTAGTAATTGAGCTGAAACACCATATTATGTAAATATCGACAAATACGAGTAGTCACAACAAAAAATAATTCAAAAACTTTTAACTTAAATTTCTCCAAAGAGACACTTTCCCAATTTATCTTTCTCATAATAGATGGTAGATAATAAAACTGGTTGAAAAACATAAACTATTTTACCTCTACGTGAGTTTAATTATAATTTTATGTTTTGATCAGAAAAAGAATCTTTCATCGACGGGTGAAGTATTCAACTGACATTTAAATATAAAATTTTGAAATCGATTAGGGGAAAATGCAAATAATAATTATAAATCAGAAATATTGAGAGAAAAGGAGAAGGAAAAAAATTCGGCAACTTTATACCCGAGTTTAAATTTCTTTTAATTTCTAAAGCTTATATATTATTAATTTTTTTGCCTAAACGAACGACGGGATGGAGAAGTTCATGAATGAAAAAAAAAAAATTTCCATGGTGTGGTTCGCGAATTCATAGTAGGATATCCGGCAGATGGCGTCCATTATTCTCAATAAACTGCGTTAATCGAACTCGGATATTTCGTTCAACCTTTTCCAGCATATCTATGGCATGTTAGCGATAGCTTGAGTCCTAGGACGATCACTGTAAACAAGTGATTTTAGGTAGCCCCATAAAAAATACTCGCAGGGGGCTAAATCAGGCGACCGTTCTTGCCAGTGAAGATCGCCCCTCAAGGAGATAAGATTTAGCGTCCGTTAGAAAAGTATGCCCTGACAACGCGCGCTCTACCTTCGTCCACTTTATGATGCTGACTAAACCAAGCGGAGCTACAACTTTACGCCCCGCCCTCTCGAATTTGCCTACTCCCACTCTCCTTGAAGCGGCCATCGCTTAAGGGAGTTCAATTCAAATAAAAGCCACTTCTGCACCACCCTGTAAATATAATCAAAATTGAATATTTCGCGTGAAATATGAATGTCTTGTTGCTTGGTATGCATGTTTTGATTTTGTAAACTGCGAATATTAATAAAAGAAACAGAATGAATACCAGAAAAACAGAATAAAAAACAGAAAAACAGAAACAGAAAAACAGAAAAAAACAGAACAATAACAGAACATAACAGAAACAGAAAAAAAATAAAAAATTTCATATAACGCACAGCGCATATTTTTTCATAACGCATATTTGGTAATCATGAATACTGGAGCAACTGGACCAAAAATCTCAAGGGATGAACAATGAAGTACTCTATTATGACTATGGTAATGAAATTCTGTATGATTTAATGAGATTTAAAAAAAAGGAAAAATAATAAATGTACAGCTTTCGTGTAGGGTAGACTTTCATCAAAAACTGATGAAAGTCTACCCTACATAGTCTAGACTTTAATCACCTATGTCACTAAGTGGTCATTACAATGTGTGGGCGTAGCCGCATGACACAACTCCAACAACACGCGAAACCGGCTATTGCCAATAATACGATAACGTAACATCGTGCTCGTGATAAATGAATTATTTAGTTCTGTTTTCATGCCAACTAACAGTAAATACAACCACATCGTACAATTAGAACAAAATTACTTTTCCATTAACTTCTGAGCACTTAAGATATTTACGAAGTCAACAACGGCCCTCAAGCGATTGTATAAAAACGAACGATTCTAGAAAAGGAGTTCGAATTACCCCGACTCTCTTTGGTAAGACGGATATACTATGTACATCTCAGTAGATCCCTTTCCTCTCCTTAAACAACATCCCTAAAAGCCTTTCGTTTATTTTATGTCCTTATTAACACAAGATTATATTATGTTGTAAATACAAAATCCTCCATGATACCGTAGAAGAAAATTGTTTGGCAAAGATGTCGGATTTTAGTACTAGGAATTAAAGAATCTTTATTTCATAGAAACTTTAATAAGTAAGGGTAAATGTTTATCTAGATACATTTAGTGGTTTAAGAAGTGAAAATATGAAAACAATTTTTTTTTAAATATTGTGTGTCCATAGCATATTATGTTTATTTATAATAAATAATATGATTGAATTCACAAATATCCCGGAAATCGATATTTCGATATAGGTAGGTATGTAGGTATATTAACCAACTAGTTCAATCACATACTGTAATGAAATTTTTTCTTTTTTTATTAAAGTTGCGTCTAATTTGTTCATTGTGAAATTATTAAACATATATTTTTTTACATTAAACGCCCTATTTTTTTCCTAAGACAAGTTTGCCATAGCCTAGTTTATCGTATAACATTTTAAAAATACAGTTGTTTCTTATTTACTCTTTAAAAATGTTTTAATAAGTCTGTCAATTTTATTTATTAAAATAATCGATATTTGAGTTGATTTTCAATAATTACTAAAGAAAATGTTCCAAACGCTAAAATTTCAGCTTAGATCACCTAAGCTGATAATTTTAGTTTTCAATAACATGAAAAATTTAACAAAAACCAAAAGGGTCCGCAATTTTTATACATGCTGTATTAATTATTTTTTTTCGACAGTACTCGTATCTAACGTAAGCTCTTTTACGTTAAAACGCCAATTCTTTGAAATTAACTTTAAGAAGCCCGTGCTGGTCGAAAGTCAAATTGAAAATGATTATTTTTGACATGTAATCACTCTTCAAACATTTTGCGCGAGAATAGTAATCTCGAAAAATATATTACGAAAAAGTGATCAATCATTACACTCATTTAATGTGACATATTTTTGTTAACTAGAAACGCCGAAAACTAAAATATGTCTTATCACGACATGTAGTTAATTAAAATAATAATAATTATAAAAAAATGGTACTTAGTACCTTCCTACAAACATTTTATGAAATTCAATAAATTGCTAAGCGTCATAAATAATGTAATAAATTAAAATTCTTTTCTTCCATCCCGGTGGAAACTCAAACACGTGATGTCATGAAAAACCGTGAGATTATTTTTTATTTTATTTTTTAATATTCAGATCATCAATAGGCCGTCAATGACCCCGATATATAGACATAGTGGCACATTAATGCCATATGCTAATTAGGGAAATAAAATTTTACAGAATAATTTTTTTTAGGTTGAGAGAGTGAAAAATAATTGTACTCACTATGTATTGAAATAATAAATAAAGTGACGTATTTCAACAAAAAATTTTCAATCTGAAATACCTTAACTACGGTTTCAATCAAAAAAAAATTCTTTATAATCTGAAGACAATGAAGGTGGGTAGAAATATTATGCAAAGGATATCCAAGTGAAGTTTTTTCGAGACAAAGTGGGAGATGTTTTTTTCTTTTCTTTCTTCGCTCGGGAGGGTTGGAGGCTTAAAGTGGCAATTATTTACATTTTTATAACATCTTATTAACATTTCAGACATGGCGTCTTTTTAATCGGTAGTATTAAGCAATGTAAATCGTGCTCCTTGAAATTTTTCTGAAATTCAATTGTACGAAATTGATTTTCTTGAACGCGAAAATTATAATAATTATTAGATTTCGGTTCATTTTTTTAGGATTTTATATTAAATTCAGACGTTTAATATTAAAATAAAAATATATTTTGTGCGTCCACCTCTTAGATATTTTTTAGCGTTGCTCTCAATTTTTTTTGTCTTATATTAATATGTATCTGGTGTATATTAGATTCGTTAAATTATAATATAGTATTGTAATTAGCTATTCCTTTATGGTTATTCATTGAAAATTAAATTTGAATCAAATTCACTCGGCTTAAACGACTACATTTTTGGTTCCTTTCACAGGGTAAACATTATTTATATTTTTTTAAATTATATTTTTTGCCAACTTGCTTTTGTGTGTACCTACCTGCCTTATGATATTATTTTTATTTAATATAAAAATATAATATGTGCAAAACTAATTTCGGTTATTCTCATTCAACGCCAGGCTGGCCTTCTTTCTTTTACTCTAATCCAAAGTCTATTCTCTCCACAACACACCCATTATCCCATGTATCTTTAACACCTATTCTATACTCATGGACTCAGAAAAATTGGAGATTCCTCTTACAATTCATCGTTCCGCGGTGAGCGATGACCCAATCATTGCAATTCTCAATATTTCATACCTCCGATGTTTGCTTGACGTATGCAGCACTGAAAGAAGATGCTGGGCACTTCCTTGAGAGACAGAAAAATAAACGAGTGATTGAGAATAAGAACAAAATGTTGTCTACACAGCACGGACTATCAGCTGGTAATATGGGATTAGGCCTGATACTTGAAAATATTGATTTCTGGATTGTAAAATAAGTCATTTTGAGTCCATAATTTATTGGTGGAGTCACGCAACAGGGGATCATTAAGACAAAAAGGGAAGCCAACTAAAGAAGAATTATTTGATTTCGAAATGTCGGTCATCAACACGGCAATCAGAATATCTGGATTGAAAAAAGACGTCAAGAATACCCCAAATATTATACTACTTTAGTGAATTATCATTAAAAAAATAAATTATACCTCAAATTACATAAATATGTGGGGTATAAAAGCAGAGGGAACATTATCCAAAAAAAAAATTTAATGCAGTCATCGAGGATTACTAATTTATAATGTACTGAATTCGCGATTTTAAAATTAACAAAGCTAATAGATTTATAGGAAACATGTTTTTGTAGTGTGGAAGATAGAATAAAGAAAGGAGTGCTGAGATGGTTTGGTCGTGTGGAACGTATGAACGAGGAAAGGATGGTTAAGAAAATATGTGAGTGTTGAAGGCAACAATAATAGAGGGCGTCCGCAAAAGACCTGGCACGATCAGATACAACAAGTGTTTGAGGATGGCCCCATTAAAAGCCGCAACAACCGTTGAACTTGTATGAGAAGATGTGTGAATGTGGCCGAAGCAAAAGTGGTGTGCCAGGATAGAAGAGTGTGGCGTTCAATCCTCTCTGCCTACCCCTGCGGAGAAACGGCGTGATGGTTAGTTTGTTAGTTAGTTAGACGTATGAAAGCTAGAATTTAGTACATTTTATATAAGTTATCCTCGGTGATTGTATTCAAAACATTTTTTAATTTTTTTGGATGTTTCTGCCATTAATTATATACCCCACATATAATGAATAATCCACTTTTTTACAAAAGAATCTTGAAATAACGACTGCTGGCTACCTGACATACGTTTGAAAACAAAAAATAAATACGAATATTGTTCGCAAACAATGGTCTTCTCTCGTCTTCTCTGCCTGGATGCTATCTTGTTTTAATAGAAAAGACCCCGCAAGAAGCCCTTGACTTATCAGCGCCGACGGGGTTGAAACGGCCCAACACGACCCGCGTAAAAGTGTCCCAACCCTTTTCTCTCGGATTTATTGCTCTTGCTGGAGGTGTTTACAGACCCACCCGTAAGCGCCGCGGCAACCTCCTTGGAGCGCTAATGAAAATACACTTTTCTTTGTACTTGAAACACCAAGCGCGTTTTTGAATGTTGCATTTTAGGTAGATTTCATGACCTTGGGGAAAATTGAATGGACTTTTTCCAATCAGAACAAAGAATAGAGTCCGCGAAAGCACGCTCCATTAAAAATAATTATTTTTGTATAATATGAGAGAAAAATGATTTTTTTGACACTCTAACTCCCCTAGTTGAGATGAGAAAAATTGTACTCAAATACTTCAAATACTCAGTTCGTTAGCCGGTGCGAAATATATCAAAAATAGTACATAATTTATCTACCTATAATAAAATATATATTTATCACCTTAACGGTGGATTGAGAATTTAAATTATTTTAGAATTTGTATATCTACTCGTTTAATACAAATTGTAGCAGAACACCTCTATTTTACTCCCTTTATATTAACTCGTGGCGTCTGCTTGCTTGCTTGCCGGCTTGCCGTCAAAAAAACTTTGGATCGATTTTTGACCCTTTTCCCTTGATCCAATCGAGCTGAAACTTGGGAAGTAGACTCGGGCGACGATCAAGAAGGTCTATCAAATTTTCGTTAAAAATAATAATAATTATAGTATAATTTTAGATTTTTCAAATTTTTAATAGTTTTTTCAAATTGGAATCATTACAAAAGTTTGATTAGCAACGGCGGCCCGATAACGTCGCGGAATATTTTCTAAATTTGAATTACTCCGTCGGTATACATAATAGGTACTTCACTACGAATTTCGAAAATCTAAATTGACTGATGAAGTGATGAAGCATGAAGTGTCTTATCAAAACTCAAAACATTTGACATTTTAGAAATATATTAAATTACTGTATGTTTAGTGTTATGTTATATGTTTTAATTCGTATTTAATTGTTGTTATATTTTACAAAGAAAGGGAGTATAATAAAAACTTGGTTTTTATGGGTTACTTTTTTTTAAATAAAATAAATTTTCACCATTAAAAAATGCAATGTTGCTCGTGGAGCATAGCAACAAAAAGTGACAGCCAATTGCTTTCTGCTAGTTTCTATATTTATTTTACATATACATCGGTGCAATACAGTATATGCATAAAAGCTTTTCAGATTACAACGAATATGTTACAGAATCGTGTACCAATGAGATGGACAACACAATGTCAGAGAAGTAAGATAATTATGTATAATCAAAATGAACAAACATGGCAAATAATAAAATGCAATATTTTTAAAAATCCATAGGCCGCTTGGATGGTGTCAGTATATGATTGTGTTATGACGAGTTTCTGTGTATGTGAAGTGGACTTTATGAGGATATAACTATGTATGCAATTGAGCAAAAAAATAACTTTTTTGAATGTACGATATTGTTAAAGGTGTACGCAAGAGTGTTTTATATTATAAACATTTTATGTTAGTTTTATGTTTAAGTTAAATAACTCTTGTTTTATTTTATTTAATGTAATTTTTTTTTCATAAAGACTAATTTCACGGTGAGGACAGTGAATGGATTTGTGATCACGTGATCAGTGATCACGCGGCGGCTTATACGACCGCTGCGGGGCGGCATGGTCTTGCAAAGTAGTATTAAAAAAATGTCAACCTGGAGGCCGATATGGAAGCTTTTGCTCTTAGAATGGTCCTGAGTTAGCGGTGGGTACTATTCGCTGTTTATGAAGGGTGTCCCGTATCTCGATGTCAAGCCGAAATTGGGTGATAATAATTATCAGAAAAATATTTAAAAAAAAAAACACTCAGTTAAAACTGGGAAAAGTACTGATTTTGAATACTTGGTTTGGTCAAAATGTGACATTTTCTTCCAAGCTGGAGCAGTTGGATTTGAATCTTGGACAAAATTTTACAGAAGCATTATTCAGGATTACGTAGGTAATAATAAAAAAAATGAAGAAAAATAAAGATTTGAAGCAACAGGAGTGAAAAGACCGTCACAGGGTGTAGATTTTTTGATTTTCTTTAAATGCTCATAATTTTTAAAACAAGTGACTTAGATTTTTATAAATATTTTTCTGATAACTATTATGTCTTTGCCAATCACCAGATTTTACGATTTTTTTTAATATACGAGTGATTTATTACGAAATACTGTGATTTAGAAGAAAGATATAGTTTCAATCGTGTTAAGTGACTTTTTATATTGAATAATTAATTAATAAATCGCTAATTAATTTCCAGTATTTTCGTTTCCTTCCCGCAGTCACGATTCGTGATAATATATTGGTTCGGGCGAAGTGTTGTCCTTTGGGTTCATCGTCTGGGGACCTGGCGTATCCGATTCCGGCCTGGGGTGTTGTAGAACCCCCACATCTATTCCAGGATTTAAAATTACCTCAACAACGGCAACGTTGTACTTTCTGATTTTTACAGCACATTTTTATGTCGGAACAACTGCGCGAAACTTAATTAACTCGGCAGTCTATTATTTTAATGTCAAAAATATTAATGAGGTTTTGCGAAATTCAACGAACACGTAACTTTATATATAATCTCATCATTCGCATCAAGCATGGAGGTCAGAATAGTTAATTATAATTGAAATTTATATTAAAATACAAAATGTTATTGTTGATGCTCGAAATACAATTTTGTTGAATTTAATTTACAGCACAGTACCTACTATTATAAAAGGGGTGGTGCATGTGCATGAAGCGCAGTTTTATCGGGCTTGGATACGATTTTAATTGTTGTCTGCGTGGTGCATTGGCGCATAGCCAACCGCCCATAGATGCATACTTTGAAATAATCTGTCTGAGATTCATGAAGCTGTGTGGAGTTTCGAATGTATTGTATATTGTAAATATGTTTGAATAAAATAAGTATATATATAAATGCCATTATTGCTTACTTAAATATTGTTACGGGTGTCTCAATGACACCGAATATAGTTAACCGAAAAAGAGTGAGAATTTCTATTGTATGTTGTAAGTATACATTAATAAAAAATTTTCATTGTATATTGTACAAAAAATATCACCTTTAATAGCTAGCTTACCTATGATATTTTTATATGTATAATCATTTTACGACCAGCTTTGATATTATTATTTCAATTAACAACAAAATAGTATAAAAACATATTTCAAAAATAATAAGGTTTCGTTTTATGAAATGTCTTATTTTTTAAATAGTAATGATCGAGTATTTTATTTTCTAAACAAATAAGTACATCCATTTTTACATTATTCTTGTGCATGCCAAATAGACTTTCTTTTTTCTAAAAGTAACCTCAATATTCAACACATAAAATATAAAGGACTATGTTAAAACTCACTCTACAACATAATTAGTTATAATAACATTAGTTAGTTAGTTATGTGTAGTATATCTATATATATCTATATATATATTATATATTATATATATATATATCTATATATCTCTACTCTTTTATGTTAGTAATATTATGTCATGGAACGGAAGAAAACAGGAAGTAATTGCAGAGTTAGATCATCATAAGATAGACATCTGTGGCATATCTGAAACAAAGAAGAAAGGCAAGGGAACCTCAAAACACTCAAACTATGTTCTCGTGTACAGTGGAAAAGAAAAACACCAACGGGCCAGCTCAGGTGTCGGTATCTTCCTGCATGAAAAGTACTCCATTGATAATATTGAATACATCAACCATAGAATACTTAAAATATCACTAAAAGTAGAAAACATCTTAACAAATATAATAAGCGTATATGCCCCTGACATTACAAAACCTTTAGAAGAATCTGAAGAGTTCTACGCACAGCTGCAAGATACAATAAACCAAATATCAGCAACAGAGAAAATAATTATGCTGGGTGATTTTAACGCCAGGATTGGAGACACAATTCTAACAGGCACCAAACAAAGATTCAACGAATCTGCTTTAAATCAAAACGGCGAAATGCTGATAGATATATGTGCGCGAAACGAAATGAGAATATGCAATACATATTTCTCACATAACATGCAGCATAAATACACATTTGAAAACACAAGGGGAGATAAATCCGTAATCGACTACATAATAACGAATAGAAATATCCATCCCTCTACAATAAATGATGTCAGAGTACTATCCTCGGCAAATATAGGTTCCGATCATCATCTAGTTCTCTGCAAAATGAAACTGAAGCGACCAAAGAGAAGACGCAAGGACCCTAAATACATCTCAAAACTCAATCTACAATCAATGGAGAATGATAGCACAAGAGGACTTTATGTCAACAGAGTGACCGATATAATGAATCAAAATGGGGTGACCGAAAGTGACAGTGTAGAAGATGCTTGGCAAAAGATTAAAACTAACATCAACAATGCTGCAGATGAGGCCCTAGGAAGAAAAAGAGTAAATGTGAATGCTGAACCTAATAAGAGACCATGGTATAATGAGAATGTAAAAAACCTAGCAAGGGAAAAGAGGGATAGTTATCTAATGTATAGAAGTAACCCCACATCAGAAGAATACAGAAAGTATAAATCCGTACGAAACAGGGTCAATGCTGAAATAGATAAAATAAAGAAGGAATACTGGCTAAAATTTACCAGAGACATCTTTACGGAGCACAGCGAAGGGTATGGAACATGCTTAGATAACAAAAAAAGCCTATAAATGAATACATACAAACAAATAAAATATCTATAACTGAGTGGGAAAACTATTTTGAAAACTTGCTTGGGAGTGCTAACCAAGCGAGAACTGTCACGCTGGACGATGGCCATGACGAAGGATCAAACGTGATCCTGAGCAATAACGAAGTGATTTCAGCCATAAAGAAGTTAAAAAATAGAAAATCTCCCGGAATAGATGAAATCCCAAACGAACTCATAAAATATGGAGGCATAAAGGTAGCGAAAGAATTAAATAAACTTTTCAACAAAATCTTAGAGCAATCTGAAATACCAAATGAATGGAAACTGAGTATCACCATCCCTATTTTTAAGAAAGGCTCCAAAACAAACCCGGAAAATTATAGAAGAATATCCCTTTTATGCGCATCGCAAAAACTCTTCACAAGCATTGTAAAAACAAAACTGGAGAACATAATTCAAAATTGTGATGAACAGCAAGGTTTCAGAAAAAACCGGTCTACCACTGACGCAATATTCGTGGTAAGACAAATAAGGGAAAAATCCATTGAATATAATAAACCGGCATATATGTGTTTTGTTGACCTCACAAAAGACTTTGACAGAGTGCTTCTAGAAGATGTTATAGATATCCTAACGGAAAAAGATGTACCACTACCCATCATCAAGGCTATTCATAACTTGAATACTAACAACAAAATGCGCATAAAAGTAAACAATGATCTATCGAAAGAAATCCCAGCCGCAGTAGGCATCAGACAGGGAGATAGCTTGAGCCCCTTCTTATTCAACATCATCATGGATAAGCTAATAGAAGATGTCAAAACAATGAATCTAGGCTACAACATGGGAGACAAACAGATAGATATAATATGCTATGCTGATGATGCGGTATTAATAGCCAACACCGAAGACGATCTTCAAAAACTTTTGCACAAATTCCATATGTCTTCACAAAGATTCAACATGAAAATCTCCGTAGCTAAGACTAAGAGCATGGTAACATCGAAACTGCCGATACCATGCGAGCTTGCAATTGTCGATAAAATAATAGAGCAAGTAACGAGCTTCAAGTACTTGGGTGTCGAGATATCCAGCAGTAACGACCTCTACGAAGAAGTAAGAGAGCAAGCAAACAAAGCCGCAACTATTGCTGGATGCTTGAGAAATGCTGTCTGGAGAAACGAACATATGCTCAAGGAGAGCAAAGTGAAGATATACAAGACCTGTGTCCGCCCAATTATGACGTACGGTATCGAGACAAGGGCTGACACTACCAGAACAAAAAATCTCCTAAGAATAACTGAGATGAAGACTCTCCGACCCATTGCGGGACTGACAATCCGAGACCGAGTGAGGAACTCCGAAATACGAAGGACCTGTGACGTCGAGGATATTGTCCGATGGGGAAGATCTAGAAGACGTTACTGGAGAGATCATGTGGAGAGAGCTTGTACTGAGAGAGTAGTGAGCATAGCAGCGAACAAGCTGCCGTCTGGTACCAGACTCCCAGGAAGACCGCATAAAAGATGGCGAGATAGCTGGACATCTGTATCCCAGGAACAGGCTCCGAGCAATGACAGGACGCAGTCCTAGATGAAGCAGAAGAAGAAGAAGAAGAAGTTAGTTAGTACAATATTTAAATAAATTTTAAATTATACAATTAATTATGTCTATATGTTTATCTGTAAGGGTCATCTAACTTGTTGATAACCTGTAAAAAAAAGGACACAACATGGATTGGGCTATACTCTTTTAAGAATTATAATAATACTTTGGTGTCATCAATTTCACAGACTTAGTTGGAAGTATAAAGATTTCCAAAATACTTATATACCGTCTTACTGAGGTAACAAATGTAATGTCCCATAAAGATAAAATTTTGTGATTCCAATTACAAAGTTTGCGCTGAAGCCATAAAAAGCTAAGTACACAAAATAAAAAGGTCGTTAAATGGAAGATGTGTTTTTACCAGACAAGCCATTACGTCATGCGAATTTTAATTAAAGGCAAGGAAATGAGGCATCATTGCGAAGAAAAATTAATTAAATAAAATTGTTTTGTGGATTGTATCCGTATACACAGGTTTGTGGTAATAACCGATTAAGTATATTTAGCAATTAAAAAAATTTACTCTTTTAGAAATAAAATATATGGTGTACTTATTGTAACCACTCAATTTATATATCGAGTGAGTATGTGGCGTATATACTGGGAAGAAAGAACATAAATATTATTATTTTTTCAATATTAAATAAAAATTACTAGGTATGCACTATTTTTAGTTTAAGGGAGAGTGGGAAAATTTGTATGGGAAGTGGTCTAAGAACCAGTAGCGACACTGTTGTGTGTGTGTGTGGGTATTTATGTGGGGGTACCTCAACACCTCATACACCCTTTTGCAAAGGGGCATCAAAATCTGACCTGGCAATTTTGAGAAAAAAAATACTTTAGGTAATAAATAAAAAAATACGTATGGTTAAAATATATATCTAGTGTATCCGGTGTAAAATAAATCTTAAGAAAAATTACTTTTTCCTGTAGAGTAGAGTCTAGTGATTGCGAAAAAATAAAAGAAATGTCGGAAACGATTATTAAAAAATTCCTAGGCTTTATAAAATCCTACTTCCCATACAAACATTTTGATAATTATAACCGATTCTCCAATGCAAAACGCAAACTATACATAAATTAATAAAATAATCAATGATGTATCATAGAGATTCACCAATTCATGGTTTGTTTTTTTTAAATACGTATATCGTATAAACTTTTCAAAGCAAGAAAACACTTTTGGCTTGACATTATAAGACATTTAAGAATAAATTATATGCTATGTTTTAAACCACTTTATTGCTATATATTTATCAAATAGTTTCGGTTGGACTCAACTTTCTTCAGGACAATTATAATATAGACAGTTTATATTATAATTGTCCTGAAGAAGGTTGAATCCAACCGAAACTAGTTGACAAATATATAGCAATAAAGTAGTTTAAAACATAGTATTTAATTTATTCTTAAATATCTTATATCATATAATTTTGGATTATTTTTTTTTAATATATATACATAACATAAAGGTATATATATAAATATAATTTCTTTAATCTTTGTACAATGCACTACGTGAAGATGCCAACCGACATTATTGTTTTTCCATAGTTTAGACCCACTCTAGTCTATATTTCTATGCTATGGGACCACTAAAAATATTAATTTCTTCAAATCGTGACAAGAATCGTGGTCCAAATTGCTTTCCTTGACCCTTCGTGATCCTGAGCGCTGTTTAATGCGACAAGTAGTGAGGCTCTGTTCAAGTCTCGGACTTGATATGCCCATCTTATTGGAGATCAACCCTCGCCCTCTAATATCTTACATTCCCAGGCATCACCAATATCTTGAGGACTCCTCCCCCTCTTCTGGGGACATGCCTTACGTAAACTTCAAATATGAATAAAATAATATCCTTTACTGTTGAGAAATTGATATCTAAAAACAATTTGTGGTTTAATCAATCAATATATTATAAATGTCTCACAGAGACGAAATAATATTTTTATGGAAAGTAGGTATGGAAGTCCAACACTTTTATAGACATGGAATTCTGTCATGGGTGGAAATGGCGAACGTTAAATTGTGTAAAGTGACCACTTAAGCCAGCCGTGCGATAGGTCGTAAGTCCTATGAACACCCAAAGATGTCTCTGTGAGACATCTATAATATATTGATTGATTAATTATATCCCTGTGATAAACAATCCAATATTGTTCTGAAAAATTTGGACAAACTCGAAATATTCTGAATTTGTGGTTTTTTAATAATGGTGAAACATTTTAACTGCTAACTGTTATTATTATTCTGTTCCTCTGAAAATTTTGATCCACTTTGGATTAAATAAGTTATATTCAACTAAATTTACTCCACCTTCTGTGGCGGGTATTACTTTGTGTGGTGAACATAATGCAACTTGAAAAGTTAATTTCTAAGAGGGCTTTGCGTGTACCTCCGCGTACAGTGTTTCCTGACAACTGCCTCCATGGAAAACCGTAAGCAAATAAGTAGTTTACTTCAAGTTGGTTTTGAAATACCCTGGAAAACCGGAAGTTTGTGTGTTTATTTTCGTACGTTGCAAGTTTTAATGCAAGCCTAATGACCCGACACGTGATATGTTTTGAATATAAAATATTTCCGAGAGTTTTTGGGGTAGTTTTTTTAGAATTTTAAATTTGGCAAATTTATTTTTAATTTGAAATATATGATTTTTTATTTTCGCGAATTTATTTGCCATCAGTTTGCCAAAGGTTTACCAAAAATAGGATGGACACATATTAAAGCCATTATTATTTCTAAACGTAAATATGCCTAGGTAAAAAACCAAATTAATTAATCAATTAGAAAGAGATACGGTAAAAAAAAATCCATGAAAAAATATTTGACTGCTACCGGGATTCGAACCACGGATCTCCTCATATCTGGGGCAGGCGCGTTATCAAATTACGCTATAGCGGCCTCTTACATTTCCGTGAATAAATCGAACTTATTTGTATGTCTCGTTTATTAATTGGTAAACATATATATAATAAATTTTTAGAGCAATCCACTTTTTCTGGTACGGTAGGCACAATTTACTTTGTGTCACTAGGGGACGCCAGAATTATCCGTTTTTAATTCATTTTATTTTTGGACACATTTGATATAACAGACATGTATTATATTCAAGAACACATTCTTATTGTTGAGTCACAATTTTTTCAGAACACAGATCTGTTTTTTTTCCATGGATCCAGGAAATTATTTTTTCGTGGATTTGATTTTTCCGTATGTCTTTCTAATTTATTCATTAAGTTTTAAATTTCACAGAACTCTTTTCTGAAAAAATTGCAACTTCACAATAAGAATTCGTTCTTGAATATAATGCATAGGTATATTTTACAATGACAGTATTTATCTTTTTATCAATTTACTCGTAAACCGATTATTTATCTATTTTATATCAAATATCAATGGATGCTTATGTTTTTTTTAATATTATATTCATTGCGTTTTTAATACCCAGTTGAAGGAAATTACAGTTTATTAAATAAATAAATTCAAGTGGTTATAAATAATGTTTAATATAAATTTTACTATTGTTGCTTTTTGACATTTAATATTCTTATTTTTTTAGATCTATAAATATTGACACAGCGTAAAAACTTGAGTAAAAATATATATTTAACCAATGTACCTTAACTTTTCATATAAATAATAATATGTCGTAGGCAAATACAATTTTCACCTTAAAATCTAATAATATTTACCGCACAACTTCCATAACATATATTATCATCGCCCTCGCACCTGCGAAATTACGAGGGCGGAAGTTACACCTTTATAAAATAGCGGGAACAGCAAAATTGTTAAGATCTTTATAATAATCCTAGCTGTTGGTTCGCGTCTTTGCCACTACGTAGAAACATCTAGAACTTTCTACGAACTCCTCTTTACTTCTAGAATAAACCATTTCATAGAATTTAGCTATTAAAGAAGTCACGCGACTTGGAGTCAAGCAATTCAGTTCGTAACGACAACAGTGCGATATATTGTGATGGTCGACATAGAGATAGATTTAATAAATTTAGAAAATCTTAAAATAATAATTTTAAAAAAAGCCAAGTATGGACATTAAGAATATATTTCTTCTGGCTTGAATCGTTTAAAAGTAAAAGCCTGATATATTTCTTCTCAAGATTCTATGTATTACAAGAGGCTAACAAAATATGGAATATTCAGCTATACAAGTAATATTTCTTAGATCTTTATTATACCATAGATATAATTCTGTGTTAAATTAATATTGTTTGCCAATCCTAATAGACTCGACCTTGTGAGTAGGTGCGAACGAGCCTTTATTATTTATGAATCGGAACAGCAAGTCTCGCGTGTAGCGGGTGCTGGTGCGGACCAATCACAGGCGCGCTTTGCCTTCGACGGGTTGAGCCGGTGGCGACCATCCTGATGACTGAATCCGGCCAATGGCGGGCTCCGGCGGTGAGGTCATCGCGCATAGGATGAGTCACTGCACTAGCGTGGATTTCGGAGGTATGGTGCAATCGTTACTATAAAAGGAGCGAACACGATATACTCAGCCCCTTCAGTTCGAGACCAGACTTGCGAGCGGAAGCGCTGCCCGAGAGACTACTGACAGAGCCCTCAGTTCCAGAACATCATTTGCGGATGGAGTTGCTGGCCGGACATGTGGAGGAATCTACCATTCGCCAGTACCAGAGAGGATCATACCGCCACTGTGTAACAGCTAAGGAACACATTTATATTATCTATCGGTTAACTATTTTCACTATCGAAATGTATTTATTTTGGGAAGATTTAAAATTGGAGCAATTATGTGTAAATAATATCACGATTTCTTGTGTGATATTGGTTTAATTCGTACGGGAATATCTCCCAAACGAATATATTTTGATGCATGGGGATTTTCATATCATTTGTATTAACAATTGATTTTACGGAGCTCTATAAGCAGCGCTTAATAGATTCATAATAATTGTCAACGCGTTATGTATTGAGTAATCAGATATCAATCCAAAAATCGTACAAGAATTTCTTCCGAACGAATATATTTTAAACTATTTGTACTAACAATTGAATACACATAATTCTATAAGAAATGCTTAGTAGCCTTATAATAATTGTATTGCATAAGTATTACGCAATCCGGTCTTCAGCTAACTCTTTATGATTTGAGTACCATCTGGCTTAACAAGTAGCTTCAGAACGACGAGTAAAGGACAGAATGGGGAGATCTAACTAAAGATTGGGGATATCTGGTTTGTGATGGCCTAGCTGGTTGGGGCGTAGATGCTTGCCGGCACTTGGGCGTGGAACCCGCACTTGGCCCCTGCAGGGTCCCTTAAAGGCGGGGCCCTCCTTGTTGCTCGGGGTCGTCAATAAACCGACCTCTTTCCTCACCAGGCGCAGGGCCACATAACCCACAAAAGGTTCCCTTTGTCTTTGGAAGGATTTCCATGCTTGAATGCTGTAAAACCTTGATAGAAAACGTTAACTTCTATTTCGTCCTCTGTAAGAAAGACAGGGCCAGAATAAATATAAAAATCATTCAATCATATGGAATAGCTGGGATATTATAAATATGTTACTAACACTCTAACATTTGTCCAAAGTAAATGTTGCAAGATGCAGAATCGTGGGACGCCGCTCTGAAAAGGCATAATGAGATTGCACAATAATTTGTAACATCGCTGACTATGCCCGCAAAGGAGGCTAATGTCGTCATCAATTCGTACCAAAAGAGTACATGATTCTTCAAACACCGGCCTAAAAGAAAGGCGCCTCAAGACAACACACATCATCAGAAACTCGTACCAAAAGAGTACGGCCTTCTCAATTATAAGCCTAAAAGAAGGGCGTCACGGGATCACATCTCGTAAAGAAGAGATAGAGTCTCGGGATGCAGTAAGTTCCGAAGGAACAAGGGGGGCCATTTAGTCACTTAGGAAGCTGGTCACCGGGTTTAGGCGGGCGCGGAGCCTTAACCCCCCTCGGCAGAGATGCTGAGGGTTTAAAAAACCAAAATTTAGCATTCAAAGAAACTATTATTTCATATAAACTCACGGGCTGTTGTAGAATCCTTTCGAACAAACCATCCCCGAGACCTTATCTACTTATTTATAAAGAAGTTTCGCTTCAAAAATGTCGTATTTCGTAGATAGCAAATATATGTATTATTTCCCCACGGAATTAATATGAACAGGTTCATGCACGTCTAGGACGAAACCATTCAAAGTAAGAATTTGCTAATACAAAGTGTTTATAATTATTAATTTCAGTGTTATTTAATATGTGTGAATTTTTCCCTTTGCACCGTTCGAACAATTCTACTGGTTTGTCTCCAAACGGAAATTTTTTTCTTTTATTTCTTGTTTACGACGTTTTATTTCTAATACACGAATTCTTCTGGTGAACGTATTTTATTGTAACATAAATGTATAGATTATTAGGTTCGTTAGATGTTTTTATTACGTAATATTATGCAATTGTTTCCACACTGCTCCTATAAATGAATTTGAAGTTATTACGATACACAACGGGGTCCTTCATCCATTAGACGAATCATGTGCCAATTCAACGATGTATTACGAATAGTATATATTGTATTTACTGAGATTTAGTCGCATTTATTATTTCTAGTAAGAGTTTTAGTATTGGTGCCAGGCGCCATTATGAGGCGGAGATAGTTCATATTCATAGCCCGACTGTGATAGGTATTTTTGTCGCGTAAGAGGTAGCACTTTTAGAAATATAACTGTGTTTTATGTTTCGTCCCTGACGGACAGGATAGTACAGCTGTGGTTATTTAGGTTATATACTTAGTAAATGCAAAGGGCATTAGGTATTATCAATTTCGTATGCGAACCCAAGATGTTAGTTAATATTTTTAGTTAACATTGCATTCAAAAGCGCAATTTTCACAGAATAATTATTTTCAGTTAATAATATATATTTTAGTTAAATGTATAGTTAGCACTGGCAGAGCATGAATATTGTATAGAATACATTATATAATAATTTCATAGAAGAGTATAATATTTTATTCAGCGTTCATTATATAGTTACAGCGTATCTGTCGACCTCAGCCGTCACCACCCGCGCCATACAACTATTTCGCTAACATCATTCAGCAAGTGACTTTATGCATTGCAATGAAATTTATATTATTTAATATTATTTGCCACGACGTATTTTTGACGGGTCACCCATAGGATTCATCACAGTTGGTAGCCGCGACCAGGAGTTGGCAAATCAATTGTACATAGTAGATAAAATTAAATTCAACTCGCAGAAATTATCCCACGACGTTTTATAGTATATCCTAATACTGAATTCATCTTTTGAACATCTAGAAATATTTAGTAATTATTTAACAAGACCCCTCTATCTACCTGGGTCATCACAATATGTAGTGTAAAACAGTGTGATATTACAAAACGCGATATTAGTAAGCGAGAAAACACAGTATGACTACCAGTGAATAAAGATTACCGGGGCGAAAAGTTTCTATGAGCGAAAATTGAACGGAATTTTCTAAAAGTGATCTAAGCGACGGAAATATCGTTGATTTAATGCAAATTAAGGAACAATTCAATAATAAGTGTGTGAAATATTTGGAAAACATTTATTGACTATACAATTCAGAATGGTACTACGACTTTCTTTGGTAATAAATTAAACTATATTAATTTCCAACATTTTCAATTTGCCTCTCCAAGCTACGTCCAGTGAGAATATTATTTCATGCACTCATATACTTCCACGACTTCTGCTTCGGGGTGGACGCTGTACTGATTTGCTTGGATAGTTCACCAAACAATAAATAAATATTACTTACATTAATTTATTGTTTGGTTCGATATATTTATATGATATGAATAAGTTTTTAAATAAAATAACCTATCAGTACATAAACGAATCTTGCTCTCTTTTAGCCAATGATGTCCGTCATGGTGATTGAAGTGAATAGAGAGACGTAATAGACTTGACTTTATATCTCTTTGGTCTGAGCTTCAGGACCCTCATCTTTTGAGACTCAAAATTCCAGGTGGTGAATAAATTAATCTAAATGACCTTTTGGTGTCCCGAAAATTGCGTACAAGACAGGTGCCCGTCGATAATATGCGCAGGGTTCCTGCGCATATTATCTGGGCTGAGTACAAAAATAAATGAAAAATAAAATTGATTAAATTAAACAATAACTAAACGAAATGCTTTGTGAATATAATGGACGTAAATAGTAATCTCTTTAATGTTCGAACCAATCATTTTATCATATAATGTGAATTTATATTAACAATGAAAACCATAACCTCAATACTCTTGATGAAATTCGACGTTTTTTATTTTTTTATTAAGGATAAACTTTTTCATGGATTTGTTGCACTATATGTTTGAATTTTTTAATAACTAAAAAAAATATCAAAAATCATTTATATCTTGAAAAAATTTGAAAATAAAATCATTTTACGAAATGCGAAAATAAGTGAATTTCACAAAGCACATGCGATATACCTATAATATATTTATTTTAAAATTTATAGATTTTTTAACATTATTTAAAAAAATCTGAAACAAACAATATCGTATATTTTACAAGTAATGACGTACTATATACGATATTGTTTGTAGACGTATTGTACAAAAATATGTAAATGAAGTTGGATTAGTGTACAATTATATTGTGTACATAATCTAATTATTAATTATTGCATTCCACGTTGCACGTAGGACCGGAATATTATTATACAATTTAAATAATATTAACAGTTCACTAACTTCAGTGCAATAATTTTCAATAATATAGTATAATATGGTAGTCTGTTGAGCCAAACATATTATAATTGTTTAATGAACGAAACAATGAAATTTGAAAGTAAAATATCCACCGGTAAAATTTGTTTAATTAAACTTGGTTTTGAACCAAAATCAAAACCTTTTTGATATTAATGAACGCCATGGTAGACAATAATATTTATCAAGTTGGTTTGATATTATTCCAAAATATATATCAATAATAGATGATTTATTAAAATAAAATAATATTTTCATGATAACTGTGCGGTTTGCATTTTGCATATCAAACATTTAAATTTTTTGCGATAATATTTTAGGGGTTTTTGTTTATTTACTGTACATGCTGGCTAGAACGTAGGCAAATCGAAAGTGATGGTCTTCAAGAGAGAAAGAGTGACTAAACCGTACGTCGATCTTGAGTCACCGAACTTACGTCACGTCAGATCTTAAAGGCGAAAGGATTGACCGATCGTCTACGCAGGGTGTTTGATAAGCGAATATTATATAGAAAGAAATGTAGTGGCCTTTTCCCACAGATCATCTATCTAGACTATACTCTTAGGAACGTCAAGACACATCAGAGGTTGTAGACCCAAAAGTGATGTTAAAGTTTGTAAAGTTTTCAAATTAGTTACTGTTTTGAAATCAATATCAATATAAATATATATAAAAAGAAACCCGTGTTTCCCTACCCGCCAAGTTTTCTCCACAACCAGCCACAACCACCCAACGGTGGTTATGGTGGTGGATAGCCCTTGGTGTCACATCGAAAATATGCGAGTTTGGTGGGAGTGGCTGTGCTTGGGTGGGAGTGGGTGACAAGAATGTGCTTTCTAGCACATTGTTTTGTTATGGGAAGGCCGCAAAAGCTTTAGATTGTTTCAAAATAGGCGCGCTGACTATGTCGGTGAGTCTAGAAGGTTCCGGAAAAACCTGCTCTAGAAAGTTCTGGTAGGAAAAGGTTCTAGAAAATCTCCGAAAGTTCTATAAGGTTCGAAACTGAGTGGCGGAATGTGTCAGTGTGTCTAGAAGGTTCCCGTACATTTGAATTTCTTGAAAGTTCTGGAAGGAGAATGTTCTAGAAGGTTCGCGAAAGTTTTATGACGATCCAAACAGTGTTCTAAAAATCTAAGTGTGCGAATCCGCGCGAGCACAGCTAGTATATAAATAAAAAGAAACCCATGTTTCTCTACCCACCAAGTTTTCTCCACAACCAGCCACAACCACTAACCGGTGTTTATGGTGATCGATAGCCTTTGATGTCACATCGAAAATATGCGAGTTTGGTGGGAGTGGCTGTGCGTGGGAGGAAGTGGGTGACAAGAATGTGCTTTCTAGCACATTGTTTTGTTATGGGAAGGCCGCAAATGCTTTAGATTGTTTCAAAATAGGCGCGCTGACTATGTCGGTGAGTCTAGAAGGTTCCGTAAAAACCTACTCTAGAAAGTTCTGGAAGGAGTAGGTTCTAGAAAATTCCCGAAAGTTCTATAAGGTTCGAAACTGAGTGGCGGAATGTGTCGGTATGTCTAGAAGGTTCCTGTACATTCGATAAATTTCTTGAAAGTTCTGGATTTAGAATGTTCGCGATAGTTCTATGACGATCTAAACAGTGTACTAAAAATCTACGCATGCGAAGCCGCGCGGGCACAGCTAGTCAATATATATTTTGTTACTAAATAACTTTTGTCAATTAATTTTGGTGAAAACTTTTCAAATTTGTCCAGAAAAACGTAGGATTTTGCAAAATTTGATCCACAATAAATCAATACTGTAAATTTTTTCAGTGGCAAATCTTCAAGTCAGAGATTGGTGGTAAAGAAAATGATACAGATTATTTTTTTGGATAATTTACATACAAGCTGCGCGCGTTTACTCTTGATTAAAAACTTTTGGAGTTGGTTGCCGAAAAAAATTGTCATTTAAATTATGGTTTCGAATTATTTAATACCTTTCACATTTTAATTGAAATAAATGTCACGTATCTATGATTTATTTTTATATATTGATTTTTATTATTTCAAAAACATACACAAAGAATAGCAACATTATTTGTGAAAACGCAATTCCACTTCAAGGAATAAATTCAGGGTCAATCCAACATCGGCAACCCGCCTTATTATTTTGTTTCATTGTGCCTTATGAAACATAATGATTTCGTTGTCTGTCTATCTGTCCATCTTTCTGCCTGTCTGCCTCAGTAACTTCGAGTAACGGCTTAATTTCGTTCGAATTCACGGCTAAAAAACGAAATCAAATGGCCGGAGATGGGGCTTGAACTCCGGGCCAGCAAACCTCAACGCTCAACGCATGTTGCTATTACCACCTCTCCGTGGAGCATCAAAAATATACTATAAATATGTATACTAAGTCTTAGAAAAGACGCAAAGAAATATTCCGTCATTTACGACGGATTACAGCTAGTCCTACAATAAATTATAAAATACTCCATAGTGTAGCACCCTACATCAAGCTCTTAATTTATGTATGAAATTACATGAATTCTGAAAAGGGTTTTAATTCTTAGGACTCGCTGTTATTCTTTATAGCGCTCGACTGAAATTTATTTAAAAAAATGTAAGTGTAAAATTACCTGCAATTTTTCCACATGTCGTTATTTTCCAAGGTGACTAGTCTCGCCTTACAGCACCATAAAACAAGCTAACCTGAAACAATATCCAAGCGCAATATTAGTGTATTTTTTATGTACGATGGAAATGCGGTGTAAGCTAAGGGGGTTGTGGAGAAGGTGGAGCATATAATTTTCCTTTTTTATTTTACGATTTTCACAAAGAGGGGTGGTATTGCCCAAGAAGAAGTCGGCCACTGTGAAATGTAACAAAGCATGAAAATATAATCTTTCAGGATAGATTGTATTTAATATTTTTTCCAAAAATTTTTGATTTTGAAAAACATTATTTCTTAATTTCGAATTACTTTTAAATTCATAAATATTTGAATTCCTTCATTTACTAAAAAATAAGTAATTACCACGATATTATGTGCGTCACTTATTCATTGATCAATATTTTTACAAGATGTGCCACATCTCTAGAGGAGATAAAATATCGTACATAGAAAGGGAGATCATTTACACATTGAATGAAAATTATTTTAAAAGTATCTACAGTCTAAAAATCGAATATATCAAGTGTATAAAATTATAAATAATTATATTTATTACAGTGAAACAATGTGGAATTAAAAAATATGAAAAATTTTAAGCACCTTAAAAAAGAAAACCAATGCAGAAAAGAAGCAATAAATTCAAAGCAAATATACCAAATTTAAAAAGATAAGTATAAAAACAAGCTGAAATGATATTTTTTGTGAAAACTACCAAAAAATGAAATACTAAATCAAAAAAATAGTTTTCAGAATGCCCTAATGTAGTTGAACTAGATGTTGCGAATCTTCAGCCCTAGAAAAAATTGTATTAATCATCCCACCGAGAGGTTTTGTATGACTCATAGAAATATATATTTCTATCTCCTTTACACCATCTTTGGCTCTATAAATAAGTGATAAGATAACGTGGATGATAATATGTAAGCTCTATATGTTGAATAACTGGGAGAGAAAGGTGCTCTTAAAAAATGATGGATGAAATCAGAATCAGTGGAATGGTGTCAGGTGGGACCATGAACTGCAGGTTTTGTATGACGACTCAGATATAGTGTCTACAGCGAAGAACGCTCGACTACTATAGGCTGGATGTATAAAAGGTATGCCTCCCATAAGGTACCCACATATGATTCAGTAACAGCAATCCTAAGGGACACACAATCATGGGGAAACCTCGAAAAAGTTTAGGCGATAATAAATCATGGTATAAATGACTGCATGATTTATGGTAACAACAGAGGGTAGGCTCTCGTAGCCCAGTGTGTATGACACTGGCTTCTCACATCGAGGGTTCCGGGTCCGGATCCCGGTGAGGTCGAAATTAATCAATATGATTTACTCAAACCTGGGTGTTTTTTTATGTGTTTTGCTTCTGTAGTTGGGCCTCTTGACCTGTTTCCTCAAAAATATTTAACAAATAATTTGGCAAATGCTGTATATAATGAGAATGTCATCAAAATTGAAACTGTTTTTATATTATGTACCTACTTGTTTATTTATTGAATAAAATGTATTTTTTTTTATTATTTTATGTGAGTAAGAACTCATCAATTAATATTTGAATAATTGAAAATTTTGAATGAAGAAATGTTTGAAACACACATGATAATTGTAATTTTATATAATATTTTGTTTTGAAAAATAAATATCCAGAAGGTATAAAAGGGAAGATTCTCAGAAAAGCGGGAGCATTTTAGTAATTTTTCGAATGAGTAGTACGTATCTTCGTGCCAGTTTTTTAATCTTTATTCCTTTTGGTGGCTATTTTTGAAGAATTTCCCTATGATCGATCTTTATTTCGAACGATAAAAGAATCAGTCTATTAAATTCATCGGCAAAGGTGGAGTTTAAATTCGTCGTGTTTTATTTTCAATTTGCCGGTGGGTCCAGCCAGGATCCGTGAAGAGATTTGAGAGTCGTGTAGACATTGATCAGTCTCTTTTTCCTGGGCTGAAACGAACGTGATATGTTTAAGCGTAAATAAAAAAAAATTAAAAACTACAGGAGAAGACAAAGATCATCAATGACAGTAGAAGTTATAAGTAGGTATAAAACGATGTGAGATTAATTACAAAAAGCAGCTTAACGGGTAGAACGAGGAATTTATTGTAAAAAAGCGACTGTTATCGAGAGATTTATTTACTCAAATAGACAGTTTTAAGTTTTATGAAATATTATTTTCAATATTTGCATGTATTTTGGATTCCATAAAATATAGCCTCATACATGATATATGCTGTTTCGTAATATCTTACCATCAGCATTATTCAAAGAAGACCTGTAAGCAATTAAAACATAATAAAATAAATAAAAAATGTTACCCTGTATACTCGATTTGCTAGTCAGATAGTTAGGTGACTTAGAAACGCCACTAGAAGGTTTCTGCCAAGTCGCGCACATTTACGGATAATGCTGCCACGTTACGAAATGTAAGGGGTTAGTAAGAAAGGTGACAAGTTATAGTGATGTTTCCAGGTGCACCTTTTCAAGAGTATCTATTTCTTATTAAAAATAATATAGTTAAACCTGAAAGAAAATAGGAACAGTTACTAATGAAGTACAATAATGTGAGAGAATTGGTTGTATCAAGAATCACAATTTTTATACACATCTTTATACATTATTAAAATTTTTGGCTGAGCTTATCGATAAAGCAAGAAATAATGAAGTAGTCAAGCTTTATGTCTGACCACTCATGAAAATGAAGTAATATTTTACTTATATTTGAAATGAGTTTAGTTTATTAATAAATCCGGTTCTGGCGGTGTGTCATTCACATATATGTGAAAGTTAAATAAATTTCTAGAATTTATTATTATAATATTCAAAAGGCGCATTCTACACTTTTTTTAATATTCTGGTAATACGTCTGGCAAACGATATACGCAAAATAGCAGAGTAGGGTGGGTTGTTCCCAATTCAAAACTTAAATAAACTTGAAAATATCTGCAGCTTCCTGACAGGCAGTCGGAAATGTTAGGAAACAAGATATCCAAGTTTATTTGAACGTGGAAAGTGGTGTTCTATTTCCACGTTGATTTATGATGAAAATAATAATATCGCCATATGTATTTATGCTATTTCATCTCAAAAGCATTTTGGAAGAATTTATGCTAAAATGCCATATAAAGGTACCTGCATAAATAAATAAATATTTAAGCAATATGGTTTAATTTACATTATATTGCAATAAAATAATGTGAAAATTATTATTTTTAATTAATACATTCCAAATAACCAGTCGTAATCGGATGAAATAAAACGAATCTAATTCAAAATTTTTCAGAAATTGTACTTAACTCTTATAAAATTAAAATTCTATACCAGACCACGAGGCCCAATTACTGTGGTGAAGCAAAAACACTCAGTCCCAAGAAAAGCTCATGGATGTATGGAGAACTCACTGGGAGTTGATGTCGGAACTGCCGATTTTTAGGATTAAAAAAAATATTTTTATAATATTCCCTTCGTATCTGTGCATTTCGTATAAATAAATATCTCATGAATAATGAGATAAATATCGAATGATTTCATATTTAAGAAAATTGAGAAGCCATCCGCTAAGTTTTATTTTTGTAAAAAAATAATATCACTACGATTTAAATATCTCTTAGTGCGCTAGAAGCTAATAAAGGCAGAGGAAAAACTCCTTGCAGCTTTATTTTAGACGGCATTAAAAAATAAAATTTCATTTAGCATCTTAGCATGCAGACTGTTTTAATATCTACGTTATTGCGGAAAATTATTACTATTTACTCTAGGAAGCGTAATAAATGAAATTTGTTGTTGATATAAACCGTTTATATAAGTTGTAAATATGTGGAACAAAAATAAAATATCATTCTGAAATGGGAAGATGCACATAAAATATTGTTAAATTTTTTAAAATATATTCTTTAAATGTTTGGTTATTCTGAATCACATAATTTGCAATACAATTTTATTTTATTAATTAATTTTGCCTATTATTTATTTAAACTAATCCAAGTATGTCGCTGAAAAATACAATGGACAAACTATTTATCCGAAAAAAAATTAAATGATCTATATTAGTGTATTCCATATTCTAAATATCCCCAGAAGCCTTGGCAGAGTACGCACATGCGTTGAGAGCTTTAAATAGTTTTTACATTAACTTATTCTGCTTCCTTTTGAAAAATTGTTTTTTTTTTGGATGCTTCTGCCTGCAGTGATATACGTTTGAATTGGTAATTGAAACATCTAAATGTTTTGTCATATAAATACCAAGGCAGTGTCACACTAGGCTTTGTATTGTAATAGGCTTTTATTGACATTTATTTTAAAAAGCATAGAGTGTTTTACTTTTAGTCTTTCAATACGCTTTTGCTCACATGCACCTCTATTTCCACTGCAAGCACAATATGAATATTGACCACGTCCTGAGCAGATCACATTTATTTTGCTTTCATATTCTATCTCTCTTATCCTAAATTTTTATCTTATTTCTGATTGCTTGCATACAAGACTTTTCTGAGTGCATTTTCTATAATAATTTATGACAGAATGTAAAGGACATGTAACAAATATGTAAAAAGGATGACATCAAGATCTGGTTGAGCGGAAAGTAAAGAATCTTTGCTGACTTCGATTCGATGTTTCCGGATTTATCTCCTTCGTGGAATATTTTATTTCCCGTAAGGGGTGCTTTTAAATTCAGTCGTTTTGTCGATACCTCTCCCTTTGCTGAGTACCTTTTGAAAACTTTCCACTCAATCATCCGTTGTTTATCGCCTCGTTTATTATAAATTGAGGTAAATGTATCGGACTTCGCGCGGGTCCGTATTACGCTTGTTTATTATTCATTATGTACCTGGAAATGTTAAGGGTACATTTTGGACTACAAGATCTATCATGATTCCATAATTTATTAATATATTGAAGTACAAATTCGCATTGATCATTGAAGAAGAGAAAAACGAAAATGACTACATTTATTAATAAATCTCAATTATTTTCAGATCGATTATGATAATATGTATTATAAAGCTGAAAATGGAGATATTTAAAATAACAATCTCAATACTTAAATACTAAATCTAAGGGTACATTTTGGACTACAAGATCTATCATGATTCCATAATTTATTAATATATTGAAGTACAAATTCGCATTGATCATTGAAGAAGAGAAAAACGAAAATGACTACATTTATTAATAAATCTCAATAATTTTCAGATCGATTATGATAATATGTATTATAAAGCTGAAAATAGAGACATTTAAAATAACAATCTCCATACTTAAATACTAAATCCAATATTTTCAACTATTTTATATATTTTTTAAATGATTAATTTTCATATTTAAATAAATACCTATTATGGCGACTGAAGGAAGAAATAATCCATGGGCGTCAAATAAAGAAGAAAAATACGATATTCCTTTTTACAAATATAACATATGTGTACATAAAACGAATACTTTAGATTAAAATCCCACGTGTAAATTGAATAAAAGTATAATCAGTCTCTTTAAATCATTTAAGATTTCTCAAAAAGTTAACGAAACGGAAAACAAAATGTTAGTATTTTATAAGGTTTTCCCGTGTTTCTATGAGACTTGCAAAGCCCATTGCAGGGTTTATCATCCGTTAAAGGTGGGCCAAATTTCACAGAAAAAAGGTATCCAAGAAAACTTAAACCAGAAAAAAATAATTTAATGTTTAGATTTAGTTTTATAATTCTCCGAAGAAAGAGCGGAGGTGATTCCGATACCAATAGCGTAAAACAATAAAACTGAGTTATAATCAAGATAATTATCAAATGTATAGGTACATAAATTGAAATATAAGTATAAATTAAAAGTATTTAATAAATAATTTTTGAGTGACCTTTGTTTTCGCTAGTTCAACTATTTTGAAAGACTAACTGAAAAAGCGTGTTTCATGGAGCGTGCTTGGCAAAGGATGAAACGAGCGCCACAAAGCTAACATTTTTTGCTTTTTGTCCTTGTGAAGGCTTTGACGCACTGACAACCTGATATCTCGTGGCTCCGCAGACATTTGCAATTCCCACGGTACATTTGATGAGTTTGGACGGTCTATTTTCAATCTTTTGTGTGGGGTAGGTAACATTTAAAAATGAAAGGCTTCTTTACGCCGAGTACCCTCCGGCAAGATTTTACTTCAACGGGATAAAAAAATACATTTTTGCGGTGGAAACAAATGATGTCATAAAACACTTTAACATTATAACAATTTTACTTTTTATGTTAAAGAAAACACATTATTATTGTGAAGCTGCAATTTCAGAACAAACTTCTGTAAATTAAAAAAAAAATACTAATCAATTAGTAAAGACTTACAGAAAAGTTAAATTAATAAAAAAAATATTTTAGTTGCTACTGGGATTCGAACCAACGGATCTCCATTCCATCCGGATGCGACTATTGCATTATAAAAAGCGGATTTTTTTAAAAATGGAATAAGAATGTAATCGATTGGACTTTCTTGGAGGCAGCTAGGACCCACCAAGGGTTGTAATGCTGAGGATGGATGGATGGAATATTAATCGATTAAAAAGAGACTACACGTAAGGTCGAAAAATTTTCGTTAATTTACCAGAATGCCGGGGCGAAATTGGATAAGAGTGGAGGTCCGTTTTTCGTTGATTTGATTTTTCTGCATTTTTTTTCTATTTGATTATTGAATTTGTTATTTTACTTTCATACATCCATTATTGGGTCATTGCGGACTATATTTATTTTTATCTGATACATAAAAAAGTCTCCAATTATACTTTAAGGAAGGATCCAAGCACTTTAAGCAATTTATAATAAAAATAAGTCTATATAAATTAGACTATCGATATCCTCTGCGTAAATCAAAACATTAACAAAAAAATAATCAGTTTTACGTATTGCGGAGAAGAGTATTTTATATGTATTGATATAAAAAAGCCAAAAATTTTACCAAAGATTTACCAGCGCCACCTCCAATAAATCCATTTTTGGTTGATGTCCAAGTTTACGTAGGTACGTCGATATGATATGGCGTCGATATGATTGTTTTTGGAATCAAATCTATGTTGAAAACTTTATCATTTTATGTTGATATTAAATTCAGATTTTTTTTTCTAATAATTCATATTTTTGTAATTATTAAGTATATCTATTATATTATTTAACATAATGCATTTAAAAGTAAAATATTGTATACTAATAAAAAGTTTAACACATATATTGTCATTTCCTTCTTCAGTCTTTTTTTGCATTAACATAAACCCTCTTGATTTTAATTTCAATTGATATTTTACTTATAAATTTTAAAACAATTTTAAAAAATCCATAAAGAATACAGATATTCAGATGATCTGGTGATGCTTGGAGAAAAATATCCGTTTTCAACCCTCTGGATTTTTGCGAAAGCCAAATTAACTTAAGAATGAACGCTGAAAAAAACGAATACTTGAGGTTGTCAAGAATGTCAGCATTACCAGAAAATATTCAAATAGGCAGAAAATATTCAAATATTTGAAAGCCAACACATCGAATAATATTGACGTTTCTTTATTACGGATTATGTAGAAATTGCTTAGAGGATTCAGAAAGGCCAGAGAACATATCCAAACAGCTATTCACACAGACCGAATTCCGGGTCCATAAAGTTAATGTGAAGTCAATAGAGCTGTATCCTGGGGCCTTATGGATAAACAAGAAGTTTCCTTTCAAGTACATGAAACAAATTCTCCGCAGAATACTCTGGCCAGTTTTGATCAATAACTACTAACATATTCGTACTTTAAAACAGCTTAAAATAATAAAATCACAGTTAGGAATTGTGAGAGTTTGAAAGGGCTGACCACTTAACTCTTAAAAGACTGTGCTAAAAAGTACCTTCGGGAACGGTGGTGTAACACAGTGTAACATGATTAAAAATCGACTCTACTGTGCTCTTTCGATATTGTTTTCTTTTTCGCTGAAACCCAAGCAACCGCGTCTCTGTCCTACATGAAATGTGTGGTATTTTCGTGCTCTTTTTTACTCGATTTAACTACGACGTGCAGTATTCTGAACTCTTTTACACACTGGCCGAAAATATGAGAGAAATGAATAAATATTTTTTAAATAAAAAATGCTTATAGTGGTAACAATTTAATTTGGTTTTTTTGGTGTGAAAATGTCTATTCGAGGATTGCAAATAATTGAACGTTTTAGTTTTGGAAAATAAGGTAGATATTTAATATTTTCTATGACATGTAGACCTACGTAACACCACCGATACACAGAAGTTAACGAGTTATGCGAGAACACTGAACTCTCCAAGAAATCTTCGAGGGAACGAGATAATGAGTTAAAAAATATAGATCTAGGTAGATTCCAGGTTCGGGACTAAGATTTGTGATTTTTCAAATAGAAATGCGACACGTATCCCGTACGAACACGAAAAACGTGTATAAAAAAAATTAACTAACGTTAAAGCTGGCAAATAAGCTCATTTTTTAATGTATATTCAAACATCAAATAGCCCTCATGTAAAAGTACTATTTTCAAACAAAGCTAAACACTTGTGCTATGAAAATTGGGGTAACTTGCTGGGGTCATGGAATGGGTCTCGAACCACCTACCACCAGAACACTAGGCGAGCGTTATGACCACCCCGCCAATAAGCTACTCACATGATTTAGAACATGTAGAATATTTATATAGTAGATCTACGACATGGATATTCCCAAATAATGATGATTATGATAGAATTTGAATGACAAACATTAAGCATAAGACTTCATAATAATTAAGACTTCACGAGCATGTAAATTTATAAGCGATTTGTATTACTCATTAAAAATGTTTCACAATTGAGAATAGCTTTATAAACAATCTCAGAGACGTTGCAAAGAGTTCAAATTTTTATTTTTATAGTAGAGAGTAAATGAATTCTTGAAAATGCAGGACTTCCTCGAATTCTCCGACGCAAACTCTAGCGGTTACGAATTGCACTTCTGGTTCTCGAACTTTCACCACTTGAATGCCAATAAACTGAGTTCAAGCAGCTCGCTTTCTTCAGTTCAAACAGCATTCGGCACACGACCGTATGACGTCGTAAAAAATATGGAATATGAACTGAAATGTATTAAAGGAATTGTGAGAATTGTCTATAAAAAGGCATTTTTGTCTTTTCTTTTCTGCTGATTCAGTTCGCTGATACCAGTCATTGTTTTCTTGGATATAAATTAAATATCTCCGTTGTAGTTCTCCAAAAATATAATTCATTTTAAAATGGGGATGAAACTTTTGTAATTATTTTGTGCAAATGTTCTTATTTTATTTTTTGATATTTTATTTATTTTTCATTTATTAAATCCCAAAAGAAAATATACAAGATATAATGTATATTACATACATCATAAGTATATTAGATCCTATAAAGGTATATACATATACCTGTACAAGTTTTGGAAGATTAAAAGTTAGACATGTGTAATAATGAAACACACGACTAAAACTCAAAAAAAACAACATAAATTAGTAACTTGTGACTAAAATTAATACCTAGCTTACAAAATAGTGACTCGAATGACAGTTGTATGATGATTACAATATAAATTTATAAGGATATCAGATGTTCTTGTGTTTCGATTATCATTTTTTTTATTTTGTTTTGAGTTGACTTGTTAACACGGTTACAATTTTTAGTTCGGTGGGTAATAGATTGAAATATTTAGTAGCTGTATATAAGGGACTTTTACAGTAAAATGTTTTTGTAATTTTGGGCCCTAGTATTAATTTATGTTATTAATATACTATCAAAGTTATTAAATTTTTTAGTACATTCATTGAAATAATACATCATGCTGTCTAGTACAAACTGTTTAATATTTAATAGAAAAATTTGCCCTAAACCTATTTTTTTGAATATTTTCTTTCTCATGTCGAATATTGGTTTGATAGCGTTTTTGTAGCCACCGCCCCACGCAATGATGCCATAGTAACAGGTATTAGATATTTTTAAATTTAGTCCTTTTTTGGCTGCAGGCAGCCGAGAAGGTAGAGCCTATATATGCATTTAGAATGCCATAATCTTCTGCCCGATGCACCTTTAGAAATCTTCTCATGCACGATTGATTGTTGAAGCTGTTAATGAAGTTGTCTTCTATTATGTTGCTTACCAAATTATTCCAGATCTTTCCTGGACATCATCTGTTGCCTATACCATGTGATTTATGTATTTTAATTAGTTTTTATTTGTATATTTTTAATATGCCTAAACCATCGTAGCGACCCTTTCTAAATTTTGCTGTTACATATAGATCTATGTTCTTAATTTTTTAATTCAAAATTCAACCATAATACCTTAGAGTTATGTATCATAAATATAATTTATTTAAAAATATGTAAAAACTACATTTAACATACTAATTTGCGATTTTAAATTACATTTGTATTTTGTTTATGAATTATATTTCTTAATATTACCGTTAAAACAAAGTTTCATAGCACGAATATTTTGATAGATCAGTAATCAACAGTAAGTCGAAAGATTCTTTTAATCAAAGATTATAAAAATGTAAAGACGCATTGATCCTAAAAAGAGGTCAAACTTGAAAAGGGTGGCATTTTGTCAAACGGCGTCAAGGCGAGCGTAATGGAAAAATGTCCGTTCTGATATATGAGTCGCATGGCTGATGAAAGAATAGTGAAATAGTTTTATGTGGTGAGGTAGATGGCACAGAAGTCAAAGACAGTGACGTTATATGATAAAAAAGTATTTGTATTGAATACGTATTATATTTCTTTGAAACTATTTTTATTCAGCTTTATCATCTTCATTTGATATAAAATTATAATTTGGTTTAAGAATGAAAAGGAATGTCGTTTGATTTATTAAGTTTAGTTTTTTCATTTGTATGACAATGTCATATTTCATTTAACTTTTTTATTTATGACGTGACGTCTTACATTCGTGTCTATTTTCTCACATATTACATTGACATAGTCTAATTTCGCACACACTAACATTAACATACACGCGTTGTGTAATTTATCACACACATTACAGATATAGTGTATATCTCTCTAATATTCTCTAATCACTCTAATATTCTCACATATATTGTGTCCAATTTCTCAAACACTAACATTAATACATGGAGTATGTTTAATTTTACAACCATACAAGTGTATATTTGACATGTTTTTCCCCTCATTGTTATAACTTATTTTTCCATTGAACTTTTACGTCTCACTAGAACTATTTATCGGGATAAATAATAATCTATTGATAATCAGTAGGTATGTTAAAAAAATAAATAAAAATAATTGAGAACTTGAGACAGACGACAATATGTCACGGTGGATATTGCACATTGGCTAATACATATTATGGTTTAATATACCGTAACTCATTTCCATCTCAATAAAATATGCAATGTAGGTGCTGGTAATGAATTTTATTTAAATGCTTTAGTGTATATACAGGGTTATTTGGAAAACATTAATAACCTCGCAAGGCTATATTCCTGTTTTGATTATGAGTCGAAAATGAAGCTATTATGATCTAATATCAATAGTTAATATACAATCCATTTATAAGAGTATTGTTAGAATTTGCGTATCATATTTAGTAAAAATGGTACTAATATGCTTTGTGATTTTGCAATTATGTAGTGTTGCAAAAACAAAAGAAAATATAACAAGAATAATATGTTATTAACCAAAATAATAAATATTTTCTTAGATAAGTAAATGGTGTGTATATAACAGTCGATAATCAAAATATTTTTTCTTTACCAATTTCTTCTTACTAATAAAGCCCACAAAAATCCTTACAAATGCTCATGAATATCGTACGCACGTATCAAAGGAAATAAAAACTCCAACTCAGGATATGAACGATGAAAATGACTTATTGAGATTCTTGAAGGACAATACGAGCGTCTTACAATAGGGATAGCGAACTTTTACCCAAAATATACCCCGATTTCGAGAAATAGTCTTAGCGAGTCGTATGATAAATAATGTGAAATAAAATGAACCCATTCGGTTAACCATATACTGGAAAACAACCCTGTTAGGGGTCTCAACAATTGGAAGTAGGAATATTTTTGGAAGTGGATGAGCCCTCCGGTTTAGGATGGGTTTGAACTCAAGGGTCAGCACTCCGTTTGTAGAGTCGGAGATCTCTGCTGTTGCTGATGATGTAAAAGTCGTGATGGTTTGGTTTATAGAAATACAATGGTGTTCAAAGATTACAATTAAAGACGCGAAATACGAAGGTATGATTGGCGACGGCTTCCGCCGTATAAGCAAGCCACTGAGAAGTGAGATGCCTTGTTCTGCGGGCGATGGTTTATATACCTGTTTCTAACAAAGAGAACCGTAGTTGTTTTGACTTCATTCACTCGGCGGCGCATGTAATATTTTGTCTACGAGGCAGAGGTGACGTCCGCCGCTTTTCGTATCCCATACTTTTGCCTTTGTACTCGGTCATTGGTCTAGCTTACATTGTTGTTCGTTTGCCGTCTTCAGCGTTCTTGACTCGACCTTTGTACCGGGGGCGACAGCCTGCCGTGCTTGGGTGTCGGCGTATGCGGTACCTCCTTACACGTGTATCTGCATGCGTCTTTGGCCACCACATATTTATGAGAGGAGAGTTATTTCTGAACACTATCCTCCTTCCATATCCCCGCGACGAAACGGCATTATAAAATCAGTTAGGTTAGATTTTTTTTATATATTTATAAAGTATGGATACGAGTGAAAAAAGGTTTCCATAAAGGTATATAATCGCGTCGAGTAATCTGTGAAATAGTAAAAGTATTTAAATAATGGCATGGGGGGTAGATTCTGGAGCGGCATCTATATAGTTGCCGATACCAGCGAATTCCAGGTTAAATTCTGCGATCAGCAAGCGAGAAATAATTTTTGGCCGCGAACAACTCGATTCAAACGAATCAAGCTGGCTCGCTGGTGTTTGTATTATGTTCGCAATATAATATATCCGTTTTGTTCACTATCCTACCGAGTCAGCTCCTAGCGGGTGCAAGATTGTACCCAGCAAATTGAGGGTGCAAAACAACGGGACGAAGGTAGCGTAGGCGTCCACTACTTATGAGGATGAAGGACGTGAGGCACGCAGTCCTGATACTGGTGGAAATTATGACTATATCCAGGGCGTGCAGATCAAATTAATGAGGGACAGAATATTTTCCTATGCCATATGGAAAGCCTACTTGCAAGCACATCAGAATTAAGTAAATCAACACTGAATTCTTCACAGTGCTAAAGATCTTCTCAACAGCTGATGACAACAGCTGAAACAGCTATCAACACGCTGCGTTACGTAACCTCAAAACGCCGTCAAGAATTTTGTAACATCAACATTGTCGATATTTTTTTACTGGGCCATTTGTATGAATCCCGTATGGATGAGTTTATGACTTTGCTTTGTTTCAAATCATAAAAGTCTCATCTCGGCACTTTTTTATAACTAAATTTCTTTTTTTTTCTGCATACCTATAAAAAAAGTTATTTAATGGTAGTAATTCTAGTTTCTGTCGAGATTTTACTTCATGATCATACTTGCCAATTCAAATCATTAAGTAGTTGTTTCAAAATAATAAATTCTGTACGTTAGGTCTAATATATCTGAATAATGTCCTATTTTTCAGCTCTTGCTACATACTTGCAAAAAACTACTAAGTTTTAAATTTCATGTTTCATATTCTTAGAGGTAAAATTACAGAATTCACGAATCCACGGTTCTCTGATCTTTCTGGTCAGGTCGATGTAAATTTGGATGCTTCTGTGAAATCAGAATTTTTCATCGCAATATACATATGTATATATAAATAAAAAAAATATTTGTTTTGTTTTCCATTTTTTCTGATAGGTAAAAATAAATAAATTGGTTATTTAAATTCTAACTTTTTCCTTAACACAATTTTACTATTTTATTGATTATTTATAGTTCATCTAGTCAATTTTAACCACACATTATTTACTTTCATATTTATATTTGCGTTATTTCAACAAGTTTTTTTCACTTAATTAAATAAATATATTACGTAAGAAGTTCCATTAATTTTAAAATATTTATCGCATTCTTCAACATAATAAAAAAATATATAATAAATATATCCAGAAGAAACATTTTTCTAGTTTAGTAAATTATATTATATTTTTTGGAAAATTAATTAGAACCATGTCGGCATGTCGCCAACTATGTTCCGCGTGTCATCTCGTCACATGCTTATCATGGGTTCACCATCGCTGATCTACAGCAATGATAATATTTCGTATACGGTTGTGTAAAATACGGAGGAAATTACACCTTGGAGACAAACCGGAGATATGAGAAATTCCTCTTCCAAAAATGTGAGAACGGGGCACGTAAATCAAGTAGTATTAAAAAATCTTCCATTTCTTTTTAAAATATGTATTTATATACATATATGTAAGATGGAATATACAATTTAGTATTTTTAAATAGATGAATTGCAGATTATGTTAATTTTGTACGCTTGACGCATTACCGGTTCATTGGAACAAACATTGAGTTTGATACCGGTTTATCGGTTATTGTGAAGGTATAAAAAAAAATATATTGCACGATACTATGAAATTAAACCATAAATTTAAAAAAACATTTAAATAAAGACATTGCTTCATATGGAAATTAATTTTACTTAATCATTATTAATTAAGATACGTACTATTTTAATAACTGTGGCGTATAGCTGCAAATGTGCACTATCCACATTGATCCAATATGGATAGTTACAGCCACATTTGATGCCACAGATGATGAAATTGCATCGACAAACTTCCCGATACTTCAGAGGATGGTAAAGAGTATTTTTGATAACTAGCATCGGTTAAGAATTGTACAAAATTATCATGAGTAATTTTAAACGTTAAAAAATTAAAACTTTCCAAATCTTAGATATATTCATCCCTTATATTAGAAAGTAAATAAATACCCGTAAAAACTTTCGATCATGTTTTATACTATGCTGTTATATTTTAAATAGTTTTAGTACATAATTAGTAAATCATAGTAAATAAATAGTGTTAGTACGTATTATGTTGAATAATTCGAGAGAATATCATATTTACTTTAAAAAGAATATTGCTGAATACTCCACATTAAATACATAGAAGTGTCATTACCAGCTGCGAAAATCTATGTATAGTAAATACATGAAAAAAGACTACAAATGCCTTTAGCACAGTCTGTACAAAGTAAATTAAAGATTCTCATATTTGAACCATATAAAGAACTTTCGAAAATAAAGTGTGAATGTGTGAATATTTTTACGATGGAATTTGTGAACGTTGCATTGTGTAGAGTGATCACTTAAGCCAGCTCATACAGGTTGTAAGCCCAGGGGCATCGTGCAAAAAGGCTTCCATATACGTTTTTCATATAAATAGCTTCGTCTCTGTGAGACTTCTATAATTTATCTTAAATAGTCTTGCAGAATGTTTCGAAATTTTCTCTGATAAAACATATTCTTTGTGTAAAGAAAAAAATACACACACACACATACATGACCAAAAGGCAAGACGGCAGAACACTCGCTTAACGTGTGACAGGTACCGGTAAAGGTTAAAATAAGACGCAAGGTTAATTTTAGTATTGAAAAAATTCTATCTGTTTCTAATGAAGTTTTTGTAAATTTAAATAACCTCTAAAAGAAAATTATTATCATCTGGATTTTCACACAACGAAACACAGGCATTGTTGAATAGTGTCTCTCATATAAAGAGATTTTTAAGTGAAGCACTTGGTGAAAACTCTTCAGCTTTTCACTGGCACATCACTGCCGGCGGGAAGTAGCTGAGTAAAGAATTGTCAGTCTTCCGTACGTGTTAATTAATTGTACAGTACAACGAGAGTTCGTTCTTGTGCAGAGAAACAATGTTGGTGACAAAACCGGAGCAAAACCAGATTGCCAGAAACATTTCGACTCAACTAAAAAATATGTATTTTTGGCGAGTATATTTGTATATACTCGAGAATATTTTGTTTTGTTTTCCACCCGATTCACATATTATATATTCATATGATGGATTTTTATAAATTTAATTTGTAGCTTTCAATGTTTGGAAACTTGCACTAAATGGTGTTTATAAAGAAATATAAAAAAGAAAATGTGAAGAAAATTGAAAACCTAAATTTAAATGACCCATCATCTTGTGTTTCATTTTGCTTCACCAGGCGTAAAGATTTACGGAAATCATTGATTAAAAAATATATTTCTTTTTTTGAACGTGTTTTGTTGAAAATATTTGTTTTTATAGAAAAACCATTAACTACACATAAGATTTTTATTTATTACCCTTTTAATCAGTATTTCATGATTTTTAATCAAAAATCAAAATATTTTTATATGAAAGTATGTTCTAAGAACACATGACTGGATTTTGTCCCTAGATGGATGGTTAATTAAGGATAAATTATAGAAGTCTCATAGAGACGAAGCTTATTTATATAATATGAAAAAAGTTATAAATACTTAATACCACTTAGAAATACTTAATGCATTAATAAGTGGATGGAAGTCTCTAATACGATTACAACCTGTATGAGCTGGCTTAATTGATCACTCTACACAACGCAACATTCACCATTTCCACCGATAATAGACTTCCATCCACTAATCTCCTGCATAAATTAGCATCGTCTCTATGAGTCTACTATAATTTATCCATAATTAAAAATTAAAATATTCATCCATAGTACACAAAATTTGTGTTGTGTATGTGGTGGTAAAAATTCAAGATAGTAAAGTTCCATATAAGTTGCACAACTACAGAAGAAAAAAGGTCTCAATAATATTGAAAAATTCACCGAAAATTCATAATAAACAATGGACTGCAAACATAATCTTGATGAAATTTATTTTGTGAGTCAAAATAATTCGTAATTAGTGATAGAAATGTATAATATTGTTTTTAATTACGGTCCTGGGCACCCGAATGCAATCTGCATTTGAAATTATACACGAGAGCATTAAAACGAATCCTTTCTGCCTACCATCATCTACGGGGAAATAAATATCACGGCCCAGTGCACAGATTCCACTGAGAATTTGCGACCATGCTTATTAATTCGCTTAAATAATACTTTTCCACATTCATCTAAAATCCCCAAATACGTAAGCAATTTCAATGCATTTTTGTTAATTCTTCAACTCGCTATTAAAAGACTTTGTTTTAATTATATTACTGAGCGATTTTCATCTAACATTACCGCACAGTGAAGAATAAAGAAAGGATGTAAATCCCCTGTATGCCTCTTTCCATTTAAGAAAAACAATTGAATTAGTATGTGTAAGCCGTACTTACGAGGCACACTGTTTCGTTGTGTTGGTGTTTGTACATGTAAACACAAACGCAACGAACCAATGTGCCTCGTTTGCACGGCTCACACATACTAATCCAATTGTCTTTCTGAAGTGGAAAGATGTCTACCAGATGCGTCAGAAGGAGTGCGGCAAAAATGGGCTGACTTGTGCGGCGTCGGCGAGACGTCGCGATGCGATTATTTAGTTAAGAAATTGGGCTTACTTTGTGGTATATAAGAATGAGGTTCAACATAGGTGAAAGTAGCAGCCTGATCAATACAGTACGTCAAACAATCATTGCAAATGTTTAATTAGTCATTTATCTGAATAAATAATGACACATATATTTAATAGCACCAACAATTTCAAGCTTTCGTGAAAATAAGGCAAAGCAAGAATGGTGTCCCAGGACAGAAGAGGATGGCATACTATCATCTCCACCTAATCTTTTGGAGAAATCAAGCTGAAGTCCATCAGGTCCTTTGAGAAATTCAATTCATCAATTATAATTATGTTTTAGCGAAAAAAATTGGTTTACAATATTTTTATATGTGTGTTCTGAGAACATAATTAATGGATTCTGTACACAGAGAGATATCTATTAATTAAGATAAATTACATATGTCTCACGGAAGTCTAATTGGCCCAGTGGCTTAACTGATCATTCTACACAATGTCTTCTTCTTATTCTTCATCAGCCTTCGTCTTTCCACTGCTGGATATATGCCTCTTCCTTATTTTTCTATTCTTCCCTGTTGTTAAATGGCTTATTGTTGCCATTTCTTTCCCCCCACAGCAATATCAATATAAACAATATATCAATATCAATATATTAATATCATCGGTCCATCTCTTTTGAGGTCTTCCGATGCCTCTTTTATTTTCCAAAGGTCTCCATTTCAGAACTCTGGGAGGCCATCTTGTAGTATCCTGTCTTGCAACGTGTCCTGCCTATTGCCATTTTAGCTTCACTACACGATCCATGATATCCACTACTCTAGTTCTGCGCCTACTTTCGTCGTTTCTAATTCTATCTCTAAGGCTTACTCCAAGCATGGATCTCTCCATGGATCGTTGCGTGCATTTGAGCTTTTCTACACTTTACTTTGTATGCATGATTCAAAGGCTTTTTTTTTTAGGCTAATTGGGATCTCTTTGTTCTCAAAGATATGTTTGAGTTTGCCAAAAACAGCCCAGCTCATCCCTATTCGTCTTGGTAATTCTGCTGTTTGGTTGATGATGATGAACATGAACAAAGATAACCACACAGTGAACAGAGATAACCAAACTACATAATGTAAAGTTCACCAATTCCACCCCAAGAACATCCACATATTTTTGAAAGTCGTATATCTTTCCCATATTAATAGCTTCATCTTGAAGAGACTTCTGTAATTTATCTTAATTAATTTTAGTTGATTTTTTTCATAATATGTGCACATTCACCATCCTCTAATTGGAGAAACTTCAGAGCAACTTCTGCTTTGAGTATCCATGAAATAATATTAGTGAAAATCACATAACATGCAAATTCTTGTCATTAGGTATCTCAGAGTGGTCAGTTCTCCGTGATGTCTTTATGGAGGGAAAATTCAGAAATCAGTACCCTGAAATTCCCCAAGTAATAATGTGGTTTGTAATAATATTAACGACGCTATATGTTCGGAATTCATATTTTCAACATTATATTTCGATGTGAAAACTCAAAATATTACAAAAATATAAAATAATTTTTTATATGTATTTCGTTTATGTCGGAACATTTTTATTGTGGTCATGAGACACCGCAACGGAATGTATTTACTCAAATTTCTCGTACATTCTAGGATTGAGTTAACGATGAAAACGTTCACTTAATCTTTTCTACTATATTCTTCAACGCTTCCTAGAGCCATCCGGGTTTCTTCTATTGCATTCTGGCACTTCGTGATCTGGTCAAATATTTAAGCATGCAGGATTTTATAATACAAGACAGATGGTGCTTTATAGATGCAAAAAAAAACATTGATTCGCCAGAACAGCGCCGTACTAGAGCGCCTATATTTCTGTATTTATATATTCTAAGGGTTCATTTTTTGGTCATGGCACTCTGAGAATTCCTGTGTACTGATACACAGATCGTTGAGTGTTAGCGATATCTATGCGGGAAAGAAACAATGTTATACGATTTGCTTGACGCCAGACAGTAATGTAACATCACACTTGACGTCATTTACGCATTGCATCGGACACTGCGTTGATTAATGTTTTTTAAAATAAATGTAAATTTAACTCATATTATTTATTGAATTAGCGTTAACTTTGTGGAATGACATATTTATATATAATTAAATTTAATTCCTTGATAATGCTTATTATTAAACCATTTTTAAAACCTTTCAAAATTTCTTTGTGTAAAATGAAATATTTTCGAATAACTCGTTTGTTGGTGACGCTCTCTTAGTAATCTGGTGGTCGGTGGTTCAAGCATTAAGCATTATATAATACCATCATTTGCAGCTTTATTCCTTTTTTCATAGCACAAGTGTAAAAATACATATTTAAAATATTAAGAATATTTCGTGTTTGCATCTCTATTTTTATAAAAAATTCTGCCTACTCATGTACGCGCGGTAGAAGTTATCCTTAAAAACTAAAAAAATAAAAAATTAAACATTAATGACGCTTGAAGTATTGAGTCGTGAAAATCTACACTAATCATTGTCAATTATTTAATTGCGTTTCACACTTACCTAAAGAAAACTCATACGTACCATTTGAATATTTAAAATGATTCTGGAAAACAAAAACTTTCTTTAAAAACGATCGAAACATTCGTAAACTTGCATGTAAAAAGAATCTGACAGCGGACAAGAATTCAATTTGGCATCGCTCTTCTGTTGCCCATGGATGCGCGAGTATTTCGTTGCATACTAAAACTTAAGCAACTAATTTCATGGTCTCTGCATTTCTGCTACACGTTTTTGTTACAATAAATTTTTTACCCTAATTGCGAAAAAAAAAACTTTAAAAATATATATATTTAAGACGTGATTAATGTTACTAAATTCCTTATCTATTAAATTATGAATCATAAATCAAATATTTGATTAAATATTTTGTTATAATAAAAAATATATACTGGCAACAGATTCTACACTTTCTACAGTGGTCGAATGAACATTGCCATGTCATGACAAATATTTATTTTGTGATTGGAATAACGAATACCATAACCGCTGATCTAACAGTTAGCATATTGTCACGTATCGTGGCTGCGCCTGCGGGAGGAATTAATTAAAACGCTGGAAATTAATTATCGATTTATGAATTACTGATTTATTAATTATTTAAACGTACAAAGTCACTAAACGCTATTTAAATTAACGCTATACTTTATATTATACTATTTCTTAATTTTTAACTCGTAAATAGACACTTTATTATCGCTTAACACTTTATTTAACATTCACTAGAATATTCCATCCGATTTTCGCACGTATTATTCGCTTCGATTTCAATTCAAACGCGCTCCACAACAACAACATCTCCCGCGCGGCCTGGCCCCGTATTTATATCCGAGAATCGAGGTACCGAACATCCTAGACTTTTCCAGTGTTTAGGAGAAGATTCTCGTGGCTTATAGGTTTTGATAGAAGTTTCTCGAATGTTTTAGATGCCTCCCGAAGGCCGTTGATCAGCTAGGCCTTTCTTGATTTTTTGATAGTGTTGTGACCAGTGCCAGATGTGCGTAATTCTTTTATGCATCTCGTTAAATATATAAGAAATAACATCCTTCTGAAGAAGAAAAAAATTTTTTTTTTGTTGTGCAATATATCGCATATCAGCTTGCTCTAAACGTTTATCTGTCTTTTCAATGTCTCACTTTGCTCTTTATTGTCAATGACTATTTTAATTGCATTTCTATTAAAAGCAGTTTCATTACAGACAAATGCAATTACGACAGTACTTGTAATAACACGTAACTGCGGGAAACACAATGAAGAATTAATTAATTTAATAGTCGCCATCAAATAATGAAGGCATGGCCCACGCAAATTGAGTGGTTTAGTAAAAGCAATTAGTAAACTAATCAAAAAGTTGTTACTAACTTCCTTGCAACCACGAAAATCAACCTTTGGAAAATAATGATTCATTACACTATCATTGCCATATTTTCTTCCCGTAGACGCGGTAACTTAATTTATTTTTTGAAAGTACAGAAATTCAATATCGGCACTTAAATAGGGATGGTATAGTGCTAATTAGACTAGCCATTAATTGATTTCGAAGTTGTTTTGAAGAATAACATGATTATTTTGAATTAAATTTAATAAAACTTTATATATAAAAACAAAGGTAGCAATATCTCACTGAGGTGTTTCTGACATAAATAAACAAAACATGCTACAACTCAAGGAAATTTCTTTAGTATCTATGAAACCTACATGTTATTGGAAATTTGTTTTTAAAAACATTTTTTAAACTATTTAACTATTAAAAATGGAACATTTCAGCTTTTGCTGTTTCATAATTGGATTTTGTTGTCTTTGCTGTTATATTCCAGATTAAAATCGACATCAACTCTCAATTCAGTATGAAACGACCATTTGCAGTGGATATTGCTACCTTTGCTTTAAATAGTTATTTGAAAACATGATTGCATTCTAAAATTCCACTCTCAAATCTTCTAACGAAGAATAATTAAAAAAAAACATTGTGTCATATATGTTTCTATACCTGCATACTTTATAATATAAATGATTTCATTTTCCAGGACAGGATATGATTAAAAAATTTCATCGTTATTTGTTGATTAAGTTATGAAATCAGTTGTAATAAGATTCTAGCACCACTCCTATTGCAAGAACTATGTCAAAGATCATTTTAATAATTAATGATAGTGGTGTAGTAATGCGATACCGATGTCTATGTTTGACAGCGATTTCGTTTCTATAAGCGAGTGCGTGGTCAACCCTGTCCAAAAACTGTCTGTTCCCAATTTCGGTTAATTTTGCTACCCACTGCTGATTTAACCCCTGCCATAGCATATTGGTAAAATCATTACTTTCTAATATATTTTAATAATTTTTGTTTCAATATATGGAAAAAATACAGATATATTATGATACTACCCGTAACTCATAAAAATGACTACATTTTAATGTCGGTTAATTTATTTAAAAATTATAAAAAAAACAGAAAAAGAAAATACGAAAAAAAGATGAAAAAGAAAGAAAAAAAGAAGAAGAAAAAAGTTTATTTAAGATAAATTACGGTAAGACAGACAGATAATCAAATAACCATTATAATTTTTAAAAATAAACTTTGTTTACACCACTTTTTTATTGAAAAAAATTCAACATGTTTCAATAAAAAAGTGGTGTAAACAAAGTTTATTCTATAAATTATAATTACAATGTCACCACAAAATAATTTTGTTGTGTTGAAGAAGAATGAAGAAGAAGAAATTACCACTATTGGGATTTTTTCGAATTCATGGTAAAGTGGTCGAAAATACCTTCTTTACTTTTCTGACTGTAATACATTAAACATAACTGTAACGACACACATTGCGCCTGATGGCACATTGTGTTGCGGTGTGCGTCTTGACTATTTCTTCATTACTTCTTAAAAGGTATGTAGATGCACGAATAATTCAAGAGAACTAATAAGCTGCCAACTTTAATTTCATCGTTTAGTAGTTAAAATGCCCGTCAATTTATCTAGTAGAGGTTGGGGATTTGAGTTTCTTTCTAGAAGACCACCAAATTATTCCTATTTTCATAGCCCAGGTTTATAGCTTGGTTTGTAAGTTTGCTAGTAAGAATATTGATCTGATATGTTTTCTGACACGTTCTCTGTAATGTGAAATATGTTTTTTTTCATCTCATCACGAAATTAGAGGGCAGCAGAGATGTAGGTGGAAGAGATGGTCTTGTCTGCATTGCCTCAGTAAGCCATTCGGTGTCCAAAATACGTACGTCGAACAACTCAGTCGCTAACCTTTCATACCAACCAATTGCCAACAAACAAAGAAGAATAAATCTTGCCTTGATTAAAGTTAAGTATTTTGTATTCACATGATGTTGTAGCATATTGAACGAATAAATATTAATGCATACCTATATGTAAACATACGCATTTACCCATGTAATGCAGTTTTTAAGTAATAATATTCATTAATATTGTGTTTTAACCCATTAATATGCACGGTCACTTTATTTCCACCCAAATTAAATTTTAATTTTGGCAGTCATATTAAATCTCATAAAACATACAGTGTTCCTGGAGAATTTTTATGTTTATATTTATATTTATTAAAATCAATATAGGAAACATTTCTTCTGAATTAACTGACTGTTTGTACTGATCTGTAGATTGTGATCTGCTTGAATTCTCAAAATATTTCAACAGAAATAAGTTTTTTTATGTTTGTATAGTACTGAAAAAAATGCAGCTCATATGACATAGACTTTGTTTATATATTTCATAAAAAATATAAACAAAGTCTTAAAATTTGTATATTGCCACTCTTATATATTTTTTCCAGGTAACGACCACCCCATAGTGAGTATTTTGCCACCCATATTTTTTTTTCTAAAATTCATTTTTTTTTAAAATTATTATTGACTGAAAATAAATGCAGATAAATAACTCGACAACTCTTTTAATAAAATTTGCCTGTTAAATGGATAAATCACCCGATGATGCTCGTATTTTAAAATTTTCAATTAATTATTATTTATCCAATGATCAAACAATTGACACAGGTGATCCGAGCAGAACATGCCGCGTTAACGATTTCCATGTGATATATTGGTATGCTACGAACATTAATTAAACTCTGGGACACGAGGTAAATGTAAAACGTGAACCCGATGTTTTTTATTTGGACAGCTGCATTTGCCATAGCACCTGTGGTGTAATCTTATACCGCAGCGAACACGTTTTCGCTTTCAGGTTTATGTTCTCTCTCGGGAAGATTCATCTACGTGATGTATATTTTTCAGAAACAATTTTTTATTAATAATTGTGAAATAGTGACAACGTTTAATTTTTTTTATTTTTTACATTATTCGATATTATCTAATAAAAAAAATAATCCCGGAAATATTAATACATTTGTGGTGCTAGGCGCTAACCTCTAAGCAATGAATCATTCAGAATCTTCGCCATGTCATATGTGTGTATTTTCGATTCTTCAACAAAAGGTTCTCGGACATTTGGTTCAATGACAAAAAGTCAATGATAAAATATCCAAGTGAAAAAATCCAGGCGACAGTAGATCATGAAAAAAACTTTTTACTTTTTTTTATGAAAGTCTTAAATAAATTAATCAATTCAAAACAGTGGCGAAATCGTTGAAGATACTCTTTCGCAAATTCTTGAAAAAAATAGCCGACGAAATTCTTGAAATCCGACATTTCTTTAAACAAATGTGCAGAATTGTAACTGCCCTATGAAACAAAGTCTTCGTAATGAACGTTGATGCTGTGATACAGGCACGACTTGCACTTTTATTTAATCTAACCTAACATAACATAACCTTATTTGTATTTTTAGTGATAATTCGTGAAAGGTTATATTATGCGATATTTGATCAGGTAAATTTTAAATAATTTGTGAAAGAGTATATTTAATGATGTCGTCAACATTATTAATTTATTCAGAGCTCTTTCATACGAAAAAAACATTTTGAATTTTTTTTTATTGTCATTATGTATGTGTTTGGATCTTTTTCACAAGGGCCTTTGGTCGTGGACTTTTTGTCTGTGGAAATTTTGTCGAATTACGGTATTTTTGCCACTGCCGTCTGTTCTCACAGGTAAGTCCTCTAGTTATGAATGCCAACTTTCTTGCGGCTTTCTCGATATTATCGCCTCATCTTCTTCGAGGTCTTTCCTGTGACCGTATTCCTCAGGGTTGCTAATGCAGTGCAATATTTGAGTAACATGGAGGAGGCATTCTTTTAACAGGTTTGGTTCAATGCAGTAGAGCGATTATCGCTAGAGCCGGGTATCTGGTTCGCCATACAAAACTCGAGGTTCACGGTTGCACTTGGTTCTCCACTGCCTAATTTCTTATATAGCAATTTCGGTTTACCTTCCTCTTCCAGAATATACAACATATTTTTTCTGCTAAGATTTCCCGCATTTTGCTTAGGTAAAATAAAAGTAATAATTGATAAATATCATGTAAATAAACCAAGTCTTACAAAACACAATGCTTTCAATGACATCCGTGTCAGCTTGAACCTACGCCAGCAAGTATTTCTTGATCTTCCTAACAAACTCCCTTTTATGATATTTAGACATCCCTTTTAAAAATTCGACAGCCCCCGTGACATTCCGAGTACATGATTGCTCTTTCACAAACATATGTTTTCAGAATCAGACCGATACACGTATTTTCCAACCTGTCGTACCTCTATTGAACAATATTAGGTATTCCCTTCGCGTAGTCCTTATATTGCGACGATGCCCCACTAAACTCTATTCCCGTGGATTTAAGTCGATTCCCTTTGAAATGTATGTACGCTAACCTAACGTAAATGTTTAAAATTAAGAAAATAAAATTAATTAAAAAAATATATTTCCTGTCTTTTTATCGTAAATATAAATATTCCCTCGTTATGTACACTATGCTAAAATAGGCGGCGAAACTATCCATGCCAATATTTATAATGACTAGCGCAGTTTTATGATCAAGATTGCTGTGTGATTGAAGAATTAATATACCTGAATAATCTGAAATATTAAATAAATATATGTACGAACAGTTTAAGTACTTCCGATTCATTTGATGTAACTACATATTATTTTATAATATAATACGAATTTAAAATTGTATTCAGTGTCAGATCAGTCCTCACTGACCTGAATATACATATAGAAGAAAGAAATAAGACATGGACATATATATAAATAAATAAGACATGGAACGCATTTAAATAATAAACAATTTATTTTATCGTATTATCGTATGTAACGAAAATCGAGACAGACTTAGCATATGGCTGAGTTAAAAATGATTCAAATTTTATCTGGATTATTCCTATATTGGATAATTTATTTTTTGTTCTTTTTACAATCATATATATTTTACATTTAAAATATGGGAACAATTTTTTTTACTGTCTCAAGACTCGTGTATTGAGGAGTGTTACAGGTAAAAGGTATAAATATGCATTTTATAATAGTTTATGTATCTAGTAGGTGTTTGTATATATATGTTTTTTGGTTTAAATGTTAAATTTTTTACTTATACTTTTCTTACGGCACACTGATTCGAACATATAAAATTGATTTATTTTATCCTTTGCTAGAACCAACGTGCAGTTTCACCCATGGAACTAAACCTGTCGTTGAATTCATTAACCACTTCGGCTGCGGAGCGATCGAAGGAGGAAGCAAACACAAAACACGAGTACAGCAGTAGCCAGTTGTTTCTACTTGTTGGCACAACTTGACTTATATATTATTTGTTCCACTTGATTATCCTGTTCTCGTTCCTTCTGTCACTATCCGAGAGACACCGGCGAGCAAGTACTCATAGCGACCTTGCGACCCGTACCAGACCCAAGCAATTGGGACGAGTCGGTAAAGAAAGCTGCGGCTCGAGTGGCCGGCACATTACGAAAAGTGACGCTGAAAATTTATAAATTTGACCACAAAATGTCGTCCTATACAAATCTACAATCATCTATGGTTGTGAAACTTCCTAATGCTGGTGATTACATTCTGTTCTCTCTAACGCCGTGCGTATTGAAGAAAACAATTAAGAAGTGGCTGAAGAAGTGCAAGAAACTCCATTCCTTCAGGGTCAATGAGAGTGATGTGTTGGTGTCCAGCTCGAAGATATCCAGGTAAGCCAGATCCCCATTCAATTCCTGTCTAACCTGTTCCTATTCTGTCAGGTTGCGCTTAACTAATAAAACCTTATGATTACAGTCCATACAAGGATTCGATTCTCAAACACTGCTATTTAAAAACTCGATCAAATCATGTGGTTTCAGATTAAAAAACTAATTAATTTTTTGCGACTGTTAGAATTGGCTTTGAGCTTTTCTAATATAAAGTAATTTTGAATTCATGGTATTTGTAATTAAGGGAGTATTAAATAAATCTGCTTCTAAACAATTCCAATTAACATTTCTATAGGTACCTGAGATAGATCTCAATTCTTAATATTTGTAATTTAATTAAATTTCGGGAGAACCCACGTTATTTTACGAAGCGTTGATGTACTAGGAACAGGTACGAAAAGTTTCATCAAGAGATAAGTTAGTTGGGAAATTGAATCATTCTCAGTATAGTCTTGGAAACAAGTTATACAAAGTATCTTACCGAGCTAATATAATGTATCATATTAAAATAAGTTATAAAATATACCTGATATTAATATACCTGCTCATCTTGATAAAATTACACGTGTATTTATTTCAAGAAAAGTCTTTTATAAATAAACTTTCTAATTTTATTATAATTGACGGATTAATTAAGCACATCATCACGTTTGATTTTGAAATTGGCTTTTTACTGCACTTAAATTCTTATCTTAATATAGAATCAATTGTTTTTGATCGTGTCAACTATAAAGCATCCACTCACGTTTTCTGTATATGTATGTTAAAGTTATGGTCAAAACATAATCAAATGTAAATTTATATTGAGCATTAATGTAACTAACTAACTTACTTACCATCACGCTGTTTCCCCGTGGGGGTAGGCAGAGCGGATAGAGCGCCATACTCATCTGTCCTGAAATAAAACTCTCACCTTATCCACATTCGTACATCTTCGCATGCAAGCTCGACGGTTGTTGAGGCTTCTAACGGAATCATCTTCCAGTATCTGGTCTATCTGGTCATGCCACGTCTTCCGCGGTTGCCCTCTCTTTCTGGCGCCGTCAACACTTGCATAATATATCTTTCTTACCATTCTTTCTTCAGTCATTCGCTCAAAATGTCTCTGAGACGGTATTCCGAGGCAGGATTCTGCTACACCATTGATGTGAATGATTTTATATATGTTTAATATTTGCTTTTGTTTATATATGTTTATATATTTCTAAATTATTTATAACATTTACGAATTAAATTTGTGTTTGTAATGTAAATGTAATATAAAAAATTAATAAATTGAAAATTTTAATTGAATTGAACACATGCCCAAACCGACCCTGTTTTAATTCTTTAAATTATTTCAAATTTTCAAAATCAAATCAAATTCAAATCAAAAATTCAAATTTTTTTGGCTACTCTAGAGTTTAAGCATTTTTTACGCACGTAATTTTATAATTCTATTTAAAAATGAATAAAATCTATATATCTAAAAAATTATGGTTTGAAATGATATATTACTTGAATAATGCCAAAGTATTGAAAAGAATATGAACAAGAATTGCATTATTTCGTATGTATCTCAAAACATACCTAATTATTCTGCATCAGTGAAGAGGGGTGGGTCGAGTATTTTGCCCTGCGAATGTACGTCCTGCCGAGAGAATGTATGATTCATGAGTGTTGTTGACATGATTGAGATGTTCTCCACAAATAATATATTCCAAAACAATTTGAAACAATTCAACTCTAACAACTTGTAGGTGTGTCAAAATCCTCATCAGGCCAATGTATAATACATTTGTTTGCAAGTATCCAATAACCAACACGTGGCCCGCAACTGATATTCAAATCAGTTTTATTTTACTATAAATTAAGTTTTCGAAATACATGTAGCGAGAAAAAGTAAAACACATCATAATATTTTGAGTATGTCCAAAATTTTTCGTGAACACAATACTGGATATTATCCACAGGGGGACACGATTAGTCAAGACATATTATAGATGTCTCGCAGAGATGAAGTTATATTTTTGTATGGGAAAGTAAGTATGGAAGTATTTTTGAGCATTCATAGGGCTTTCCGGCTGGCTTTAGTGATTACTTTATATAATGTAACGTTCATGTTTCCACCTATGATAGTTTGTACGATAATTGTTAGCCCTATGAGCGCCCAAAAATACGCACAATATAGCTTCGTCTCTGTGAGACATCTATAATACATCTTGATTGAAATACATCAATTTTCTCTACGGAGCGAAAGAAAATGATGCAATCGAGATGATGATTTGGCAGCGCATACTAAAGATATTAAAAATAGCAAAGCGTATCATTTTTTCTGAAAGAATTTGTTATCATTATTTATCCTGTAAGCGGCAATAAAAGGCAATGGGGTGCCAGCGGTATTTTATTTTTGTTTTATTTACAAACTTACCATCACGCCATTTTCCCGTGGGGTAAGCAGAGAGGATAGAGCGCCACACTCTTCTGTCCTGACATATTTCTTGCCCCATCCACATTAAAATGTATGCGCATGCAAGCTCGACGGTTTTTGAGGCTTTTTACGGCACCATCTTCCAGTATCTAGTTAATATGATCTTGCCGCGTCTTCTGCGGTCGCCCTCTCTTTCTGGCGCCATCAACACTTGCGTTATATATATTTCTTACCATTCTTTTCTCGTTCATTTGCTCAACATGCCCAAAACACCAGAGCGACCATGAATGAGCTCACTCTTTTCAGACATGTAAAATTTAGAATGATGCCTTTGCTCAAAAATTTTATTTTATTCTAACCCTAATCTTCTAATGAGTAAGAAATGCAATCCCGAGTCGGGATTGCTCTTTGGGGATCCCTCGAGATGAGCATTTCTAATCCCGCGTGATCCCTAGCGATCGGGATCCCGAATACTTTGGTGTTTTTTTTTGTTCATAGAGCTGAATAGCAATAAACGACAGTGCCTTGCATTTTTATATCAACAATTTTAATATTCATTATTAATCATCGCATTAAAGTTTATGTAAGCGTTTTTCCAGGCATCAATCAGTCAATGTAGTAGAGTTTGTAGTAGTTTTTATTACTATGTGAGGTTGATAAAATAAAGAAAATAATATTCAAATCTATTTTAATTATTTGAATGTGACATGAATAAAAGTTTTGTCATTAATAAAAGCTCAATAGACATACACAATTAAACATACAAAACATACAAAACATAAAAAAATTAAATCATCCACTTAATCTATGGCTGATTTTGAAAATGGCTTCGTAGGAAGCTGAGCATCTTGTTTCAAATGCTAGATGCCCAGCAGCTGAAAATGTCCTTTCGTAATATCATAGGCGAATTTTAAATGTAGGCCTCTATTTCCCCCACATTCGTACAGATTCATCTCTTTTTTTATGAAAGTTTCCAATCTATCGATATGGGGGGGCATGAAAGGAGAATTAGATTTATATATTTTTAAAGCTTCTTTTAATCCCGATAATCCCGATTATCTCGTCCGATTTTTCAGTTCGGGATTGATCTCGTTAAATGACTCGAGATCTCGCGGGATCGGGGTTGCATTCTCTACCCACGAGTACATCACTCAAATAATTGATTAAATTAAATTCGCCCGCTACCGCGAGAAGTTGGACAGCTCTGATAAAGCTGAAAGTGGCTACCAGTAGGGCGCTCTGGAGAACTGTTCAGAACATAAATTCTACTTGTACCCAGTACCTGCCTACCCCAGATTCCGAAAGGCTTTTGTCACGAACATGTCACCGGTAGAGGATAGTTGCTTCCGTCCTTTGGGAAAACTCCTCCCTATACCTGTAAACATATTATTTTCACCCTTCACATGATACGACGTCATCTTCGGGAGGGAAATACGTGTTTTTAATTCATGTATGTGTATTTATTTGATTTATATACCCCCGAAAAGGGTCTTTGGAAGTGCTGTATGATCACATGTAATTTGTATTTTTGGTATAATACTCACATATCATATAATATACAGTATCTAATATATATAATATATAATAGTTTAATCGGGTAGAATGGCAGTTCCTTGCTTAAAGAGAGGAAATAATACAAATAAAAACACTTCTTTGTTTAGCTATCTATAAAAATCTCAATTAGAGATTGAAAATATACTGCGTGGAGTATAAATGATATCGTTAAGAAGAGTTTATGGAAAACCATGGATCATATAAGTACCTATCTAAGCAGATCTGGAGCTGACTAATGGAAAATTGACATGTAAAGAGAGTAGGGATAAGAACGTCATAACTGAGTTACATAATTATGATGGAGGATAATGTCGTAAAACCATGAATTAAGTATTAAAACCATGAAACAAACGATGTAAAAGTACGAGAACAATGATGAAAATAAGGTTCCAAAAGAAGTTTCTAAATTGAAGAGATTATATTGTCATGCGATCATGGCTGAGAAAGTCGAATGAAACACTTTATACAATTTAAAGTTTTATTTTTCACACAAAATCACTAGTTACAAATTTTATCAGAGTACCGTTCTTTAATTCATACTAATTGTCAATAAATATTCCACACAGTTTCACAATAATTCATGCCTATTTTGTAATTCGCACGTAAGTGGTCGTACAAACACCCGTTAAGTATTTCTCTTAATTATGGCCATAATTATACTATGCAGCGGCGATACAGTGTGGCCAAAAATTGACAACACTGTATCGCTGCTTGTTTCTAAGGAATCGCCGACATGTCACAATTTATACAACACGGTAATTTCACGACACTTCGAGAACATTCTACTAGTTTCTTCATATTTATTGTGATTATGAAAAATAACCCAGATGATTCTAGCTCATCTGGATCATTCGAGAAGCTTCGATAATGGGCAGTTAGTTAGACTATAATATACTCACTAGTATATACTGCACTGGAATTAAGAAGCAGGTTAACCAACATGCATGCACAAACCAGGCATGCATGCAAAAACATTAATAACGTCACAAATTCATAAAAAGGTCCCAGAACGTATTTGAAAAGTAAAAATTAAAATTAATTGTAGGCGTACTAAAATACGTTACAGTAAAATATTTTCGTTATTTAAACACTAAAAACATTATTTATGTAAATATTGTCTATAGAAAAATAAATATATTTATTGTTTTAAACTGATGAAATGAATAAGTTTATATAACTTCTTGGAGGTTTTTGTTTGCATTTCGTATACATTAGGATATTTTCACTCATTTAAAATAAAAGTAAAGGCAGCAATATCCAAACAAATTTGAATGCAGTCATTCAGGATTACTAATTTATAATGTACCTACTGAATTCGAGATATTATAAGAAACATGATTTTGGTAGGGATAGATGCATAAAATCTAGAATGAAGTACATTTTAAATAAGTATTCCTCGGTGACTGCTTTTAAAACACTTAAAAATTTTTTTGGATATTGCTACCTTTGCTTTTATACCCCACGTATGATTTAAAATATCTAGGTTTATTTTTTGGGTACGTAAAAAAAGGCAATATCTTTAACTAAAATAATGATCAAAGAAGAACCGAGGTGCGAGACCTTTGGAATCCCAAAATCACTTTTCACGTAATCTGAAAAGATTCCAGTTACGGACACCACTTAAGGAGGGTTGCTTGTATAGGTTGTCGTAGGATGAGGATTATTTAGAGATCTCAGTAAACGCCCATGGTCAACAGTAATTCTTTCAGTTAATTGAATGCCTGACCTTATCCATAAAATAAATAAATATGCCAATATCTATTACCTGATTTGTTTGTTCTAAAATAAATGAAATTTAATAGTTTAATTTAATATTAGAATTTAATTTAGAACATAATACTTATCAAGGCAAAGTAGCGGAGAATCGTTTGCATAAAATCAATATTATTGAGCTCAATTATTATTTCGGCGAAATATATCTAAATGACGTAATATATCGTTTTTTTTTTTATATGTTTAGATAATAAACCAACAATATTTTTGTAATTCCCAGTAACGACGCAGCAAATGAACGTATTAATACAAACAATAACGGGATTTCCTACCATAATAGAAGAATTTCCAGGTCGCAAACAAATTTCATAGGTAAGTACACAAAGTAAACTCAGCAATTAGCCTCGCATTAGGCTTCACTCGGATCTCGACTTCTGAAGTGAACGGGTGTACTTGCCATCAATTCAAAACAGAACTCGAAATGCAAGGCGAAAATCCTTTTGAAAATGTCTAGTGCTATCTGTCCGAAGCGTTGGGTACATAATAAGTCTTTATCAAGACTACAATATAAATTAAAACAGAGAAATAAATAAATAGTAATTAAGTAAAACATTACAAAGATAATACCTCACTTAATCAGTGATATTTCTTATTCATTAGTAATTCTATTATTTTTCTGCAGGGAATTCCTAAATACAATCTTTAGTAAAATCTTATTTTTAAAAATTAAATATAATACGTGAAAGAATTAAATAAATTAAAAAATAATAAAAATTATAAGAATATATATGTAATTTTATATATACAAATATATAATGTATTCAGTATGAATTATATATTCAGTATGTACGTTTATGTGTAAGGACAAATTAATAATTCAAAGTTCGGTTGATAATTTGTTTAATAGTTTGGGTAATATTTCGCTGCGCAATTTTCTAATTCACGTCTTCTCTTGAACCGATTCGTTTACACAACTCAAATACATTTAAATGACAATTCATTATACAATAAGCGTGGTATCACTTTCCACCTTTCACTTAATGACTCGAAAAATTTTTCTAGAATAATAGGAATATTTTTCAAATAGGTACAGGAAATACCTCCCAAGAGTTTACTTATTCAAACAATATACTTCAGAAATATTAATTCTTCCCAAGTAAAGCGCTTCCAGGTGAAAACGAATACAATCCCCAGAGGCGGTACAGCTCATCAAACTTCTACGGCATATTATTAGCAGTATAACTTTTGCACCTGGTGTACGCCACTGCAGGTTATGTATAGATCAGTTATGATATATAACATTCTCACACTATATTTATTCATAGAGGGCAGAAAGAATTGAATGCCCCACATTTCTATAAAAAATGTTCATAGACTAGCCATATTTACATTTTATTTATTTATTTATTCACGGGAAAATAACAGTACTAATGAAAATCAGGTTACACTTGAATATTAAATAATATAGAGACCACCTTACAAGTTTCCACAGAATAATCATGTTACGTATTAAAATATAGCAACAATAACATAACTTAATATAAAAAAAATGAAAGAGTTAAGTTAAGAACAAAGCATGAGAGTAAAAAAATTAAAGGGAAAGCAGGAATGCAGAGAAAACGAATAATAAAACGTTCTTTTTAGTAAAAAGGGGAAGACAAAAGAAGAGCAAAATAAATATAGCATAAAGATATGTCAGCAGTACTTTTTTCTTGACATATATTTTTTTTATCCATTGATTGTGCTTTCACTAGACGTAGCTAGAACGATAGAAGTAAAAATAATGTTATTTATTATATTTTCGCTCCCACAGGATTTAAGGATTCATTCAGAGTTCCCACACATTTTTCTCAACTACTTCCTTTCTCTATAATTTATCTTTCAATGGCATATAATTAATATGATATGAATATTTTTTTGAGGAGTGGCAAAACATTTACTTAAATAAGTAATTTACATCCATAAAGATTCAAGGATTATTGCATATGGTCAATGTAGAGTAATTATGCATTTCGGGATGAAACATTTATCAAAATCGGCATATATATTACGCCGAATTTCAACAGGTAGGCAATAACTTCTCTTAACCTCGCGATCTCGTAGACTCCATCCTTATAATAGGGTTGATCAATTATGTGTTATATTACGCTCAGTTAATTTGTTCTTAGTGGCACATACAATTAATCCTCTGTTTTTCACGAATTATTTTTTAAATTTACTCGTATAGTCACAAATAATACTTCATTTAATTTTTGTTACAAATATTTCTTGATATTTATGTTTAATCATATAACCAGTAAAAAATACTAAGATTTTCAATAGGTACAACTAAAACTAATGTAAACCATAAAGCTAGGTTGTAATTTAATATTTATGACAATCACGCTTCGGGAGTATTTAATTTTTATTTTTAATATGCACATCAACAGCCCTTAACGTCCCTTATAGACATTAAATATGAACACATCTAATGAAGATAAATTATAGACGTCTAACAGAGACGGAGCTATTAAAGAGTTAAAGTTATTATTACGGTCGTTAGACATATTTAACTGTAAATGGTTACGGATATTTTACACGAACCGTATGTTTTTTCCGAGATTCTCGATGTTTAGTTTAAGTCGTGTTCAACGTCATCAGGAGAACTCTACCCGCGGACGTATAGGGCGGACTGATGCCGTTGAATACGACTTCAACGAAACGTCGTGAATTTTCTGTTCGTGTAAAATATCCGTAACAATTTACAGTTAAAGAGACGGTGCTATTTATATGAGAAATGTATATGGAAGTCTTTACTGGGTGGCCAGATGGCTTATGGCCTGTACGAGCTTAGGTGCAACGCATTTGCACCTTACACAATGTAATGTTCACCAATGCCACTGGAACATGCACAAATTAAAACATTTTTTTGAGTGCTGTCTATTAGATGTATTCTTTCAGATATAATTTGAAGGGATTATATCAGAGACATCTATGGTTCTTTTAATGACATATTATCGCCGCTGGTAATGATACCTTTAAACTTTTTTAATACATTTCTTAATTAATTTAAAAAAATGTTGAATAATACAATTATTTATGGTTCATTAACCATAAACACCGTGGAAAAAAAAGATGAACGAGATATAAAATTGCTACAGTTGTATAGGGTGTATGTGTTCCAAGGTCAATGAAGTCTAATCATATAAAATGCGATAGTAGTAGAATATAATAACTGCATCTATCACTAGATATTATCTAGTGTTTATTTAATATATGAAACAATTATGTGAATGTATGGATAAATATTAATATGTTTACTATTATGTGATTAATATTCAAAATAGTAGTATTTAGTAAGTATTTTTCTACACACTTGTAAGTCACATTTTTTAATATTCCCTTGTGGCGATCGTCTAGCAGAGTGGGCAAATATCACCATTTTTTATCATATCTTCTCTTGCGTTTTTTATCACATTTTTGTAATGAAATATCTCATTTTAAAATTTATTCATCAGATTACGTTTATTTTAAATACGGATATTTTGTTAAAATTTCACAAACTAAATTATATAATTGATTAATAAATTACAAAACCTTAGATGTTTTAAAAATGAAGAAAATTGCTCCACTTTGTGGGCCTTTTATGACTGAACGGCCTGTTGAGATGTCTTTTTTATTCAATAATATTACAAAGTAAACGTTCATCTTAAATTTTTTACTATTAATGCAAAATCTGTTAGTACGTTTACATGCAATTTATGTTTTAAAAAACACTGTTTTTTAAATTATTTTTATTTTTTGTGTGTTTTTTTTTCAATCCTTTATAGATAGTTCATAACTTTTTTTCTTTAACAAATTAAAGGAATAGACATTATTTTAAAATTAATACAAAAAAAATCAAAAAATTATTCTCGATTTCAGATTTTAGCTATTTAATCAAGGCACTGCGTATTGTGTCATAAATAGGGTGCGTCTTGATTAGATATCTAAAATCAGGAATATCGACAAAGATTGTGATTTTTTTCTGTTTTAATTATAAAATAATAATATCTATTCTTTTGACTATTGAAGTAAAAAAATTGTCAACTATGTAAAAAGAGTTGAAAAAAACCCACAATAAAATAAAATATTTTTAAAAAACAGTATTTTTCAAAACATAAATTGCAAGAAAACAACTTAACAGATTTTACTATTATTGTAATAAATTGAAGATAATTGTTTACTTTGTAATATTATTGAATAAAAAAGTCATCTCAACAGGCCGTTCAGTCATAAAAGGCCCACAAAGTGGGGCAATTTTCTTCATTTTCAAAACATCGAAGGTTTGGTAATTTATTAATCAATTATATAATTTAGTTTGTGACATTTTAATAAGATATTTGTGTTTAAAATATATGTAACCTGATGAATAAATTTTAAAATTAGATATTTCCCAACAAAAATGTGATAAAAAACGTAAGAGAAAATATGAGAAAAAATGATGAAATTTGCTCATTCTGCTAGACGATCACTTTATACATTTTGTCAACCTATCCCACACTAAATTTATCACCTGTCTGTTGCAAATTTGTTGAGAACAAGTGAAGAAGTATCAATCTGTTACCCGCAACTTTGTTGCTTGTTGTCTTTTAACCGCTGTGCAATGAGTTTGGATTCAAATCCATTCGCATTTGCCGCAACTTCATCGCCGTTCCAACAAACTGAGATGAAACAATTAGATCTTAGTTTATCTGGTGCTGTTGTTCTTACACAGCTGGTTGGGACATATGACTGGACTATCTACAACTTAAGATTGACTAAACTATGTGAATTTTTAGTGCATCTTTGATATAACAAATATATAAATGCTTACGTTTTTTCCTGTATGAACTACTACAACTTTTTGCCCTCCTTTTTATCACAGTACCGTATATCCTACAATATGAGTTCAAAATTTTTGCTTATGCTTATAAATGGTATTTTGAAATACAAAAAACCTATTGTACTAAAAAGAGTGATTTTTTTTTGTCATTTCATTAAAAATTATTGTTGCAAGATTCTTTTTATTAAGGATATAAAAATAAAATCCGAGAGCTATGAGCTTATTTAACGAACTGGTATGGGGTTTTATGATGATAAAAAAAACATAAAAGTAATACGGAAGAAAAATCATTAGGGTAGCAATTCAAAAAGTAATGAAAAAACCAGTAAAATAATTTTTCGTTACTTACTCTATCTTTTAGGTACCTACATAAAACTTCAGCCTGCGTATTTTTGTGTTTGCTAAACTTGAAAAAGTAGTCGGCCAATTGATTTAAAATTTTTGACACAACGTTGCATTCAAATACGCGCGTTTTAATCTATACAAAACTAAGAGTCTGTCTGTCTGTCATCCACTGTCCCTTCCACCAAATCCTCTTTCCCAGTCTACCATACTTCTTGTGTGACAACTCTACTATCTCTTGTTTATATAGCTATTTCTTTTGTAATCTTACTGTTTTTTTGTCCTGCTTTCGAAAATTTATGCTATTATACTTATTTGCTCTGTTTTATATATAAATATATATATATGCTATTGTATTTTATGATTTGTGGTGGTTTTGACAGTGAATGGGTGTTTGCAGGCAGAACCTTGCGGCGTTCGCCCTTTATACGGCGCCGCACGGGGATGGCTTTAGTAAGGAAAAAAAAGTCAACCTGGTGACGCAAGAGTAGGGCCGATATGGGAGCCGTCGGCTCCTAGGACTGCCCCGGGAAAGTGGTGGGTCCCCATTCACTATCTGTCGTCTGTTCTCTATACAAATTTACACCGTTTGTCCAATCTGCCCTAAATTTTGCACACTTTTCTTTTTGCATACTTTTTTGCATTTGCATTTGCATACTATGCATATTTATCTAGTTTATTGGTATAATTATCTTTATTTTACTCTATTATTCATTTGTTAAAAGTTTCTAATTATTACAGTTTGCTTGTGTACTAATCTTCGTTTATACTCGTATATATTATTGTTTATTTCTATTTTTCATTTATCTTACATTATTTATTTTATTTGTTTTATATTTTTCAATTATCTTAAATATATATTTTATTTCTATTATATATAAACATTTTTTCTCCAACGCTTTTCAATATCAAACATTGAATAATAAAAAAAAATACAAACTATATTTTAAAATGTGGTTGATATCTGTACCTATAAAACTCAATGTCTGTCTGTCTGTTCTCTATACATATCTACACCGTTTGACTGATTTGACCCAAATTTTACAAACTTTTTCTTTGGAATCCAAAGGCGACATTCCCTTTTTACCCCTCCCCACCCCTGACATATTTTCCATGCAAATATAAATAATTTTAATAAATACCATAAACATTGTCATAACTCAATTATGCATTAGCGAAATTTTTACCAACACCCTGATGTATTTGGAAGAACCCAACCCTATAATTGACGTAAAATGCATCACGCCTGACGTTGACTTTGATAAATTACGATTTTAATACAATATTTTGACGGTGGTTTTCATGCACCGTTATGCATGAAAGTTTTGATAAACCGTGACGAATATGAAATCTAATTTTGTAGTCGAATACAATATTATTTGGACATGTAATAGTGGTCAGTGGATAAAATATTTTTATTACCATTCAATTCAAATTTAATCACACCAAGACGCAAAATTAGTAATTTCATAAAATTATCGTCAAATATTTAATACTTTAAATATTTTTTCAAAAAATTCTAGCATAATTTGGATATCATTGAGATTTATCGATTTCATGAATAATAAGTGATGTCAATTAATGTATATTATAGATATCTCACAGAGACGAAACTGTAGTTTTTATAGAAGTCTTTTTGGGTGTACATAGGACTTATGACCTATCTTATGGTTGGCTTAAGTGATCACTTTACACAATGTAACATTCGCCATTTCCACCCATGATAGAATATACCATGCCTACTAATTTTTGGAAGTTGTATATATTTGAATTACATGCCACACTTTATATATGCATTGTAACAACCTTTATATGCGGCCTGTACAAAGCCATTATCATTCCCCTAAATCCCCACAGATGTCGTTAATGTCACTAAATGAGAAAATCTACAATTGATTTTACAGAATTTTTGAAAGCAATATACTTTTTCTATGTAATGAAATTCATTCAATTCAGTTTCTTCTCTGTGAGACATTTATAATATACATTAATTGATTATAATGTCTCTGTGACATGAAATCCAGTACTGTTCTGAAAGATTTGAAAACTGAATAAGTGGTGTTTCTAGAATTTTTCAAAACTTTTACTATTTGACTACATGTAGGTTAAAGCCCGATATCCTGTAAATATTTTGTGTAAAAGTGTAAAACGTCAACTTTACAATAATACAAAGTACATATATTTGATTTCGCATATTAAATTGTATTTTCTTCAGCCGCTACCGCAGACATTTTGTGGGACGCATTTTTCCGCTTTGCCTCAAGCGCTACACATCACATCACCGCGATTCAGAATCGATATTTGCAATTGCTTCTTTGTCAAATTTCCAGGTAGCGGAGATCGCAACCTGAAAATCACATTTATTCTGAAAAATGTTTTATTATTATTCAACGCTTGGCAAGGATTACCTTATACCCTATTCCAATGAAATCATGATTCAAAATATTTATATAAAATTCAATAAATATAGCCATTGAACAACTTATTATATAGAAAAAATACTGACATCGATGTATTATTATCATAATTAAAGTGAAATATTTAAAATATTATTTAAAAAAGAAAAAAAAATTAACACGCACACATACCAGTGTATGACTTTAACATAAAGCAGCAGCGTAATTTTACACGTATTAATTAACGTAATTTTACAATATAACACGGGTCATGGATATGAAAAGTTAATGAATATACCTATCGATTTATGAATTATTTTGATAAATTTGCAGTAACTGGAAACGAAATAAATCTAAGAAATATTCTTCAATTCATACTATTTGTCAATTTATTACTCGCCATTGAAACATTTTACTATCGCTTGCTAGAATATTCTGTTTGATTCTCGCACGAAAATACTTGGCTCGATCTGTCGCTTAATCTGCATGTTGGTAAAACTGCAGTCGGTTTTATCATTCGTTTAGTCGCGTAGGTTAAACGTCAAATTAATTTACTCCACCTTTTATAAGAAACACGCTGGTTTATTGACTCCCCCTCCTCAAGGTTTTAGAACCCTCGAGACTAATCTACAAATTAATCGTTTTGGTGAGAATATCTCCGTTGCTTTCAGATTATGCCAGAGGCATAATTTGCAAGCAACGGATAGAGTGTTGTTGGGCGTCCTAGAGTGTTATGGAATGTTCGAGGGAATTCGATCGTTTTGTTGTCCTCTAGAGACTCTGACAGTACACAATTATATCGTAACCATATAACATTTATGTATATTTTTATATAATTTCAAACACCAAATTGATAAATATCGCTACTGAATAAGTGAGTGATATTAATTAATTATTTAACAAGTCAAAAATAACAGTTGACATCATGTGAACTTTAACACCTCTTTCCTGAGTTTTCTAGAATCCCCGCCTACTTGCTGGGTAACGTGAGCATTTTTACTTTAGTTGGGTGCATTTTTTTTACATTGCCTTTTTTATTTATTTATTTAAGCATTTTATTATTTTAATATAAGTTGGATGCATCAAGCATATGCGAATAATTATATCATTATAAACTTTCTCACGTTGCACATTATTTGGCCATATTAATTAGTGTGTCAATATACAAACAAGGACGATGCTAAAGGTTCTCAATCAAAAAGTGTAGGTACACTATACCTGTGTGTATTATTGATTTCTTCATTTTTTATTATGTGACTATCAGATAAATAAATACACCATTAATAATTAAATTTTGCTTTAAGGAAATATTGCTTCATTTGAAAAATTCAGGTAATAAGGTTAAGTAGGCACATGAGAAACACACTTAGCCTATTTAGAATGTCTATGATTTCGATGCGGCTAAGTTTTCACATATCTTGGATCCATTATTATCCAAAACAATAAAGTTTCCATCAAAGTTGTTAAACAAATAGCCTCAGGAAATAAAACATAGATGCCTTCTTCTTCAAGTTCATAAACAAACGCAGAAATACTGAGATAACAATGTCCAGAATAAAAGCTTCCATAGTTTTTAGCAGATTTTGACCAAAATTTTTTGAAGAATTGACCTTGTAAATATCTCCGCCAGCAATTCGCTACTTTTGTTTCAAAAGTAGCAGTTGTTGAAAATTTTGAATAAAGAAATATTTTTTCCAGAGAAACATTAAAGATACCTTCACTAAACCACAAAATGGAAAATATTATTTGCTTTTGCACACAAACGAAATATAACATATTACGGCCAGTATTAAAACCAATTTTTGAACTGTTAAAATCATGGCATAGCTCGACCGTAAACTAACCTTATACCGCATATGATATATTTTTTAAAAAACCCACATGTTCTCTATACTTCTAAGTACTTATACAGCCTCTTTTCATCTCACTCTTTTAAAATCAAAATAAAGTTAAACATTTTTTCAGATATTAATATTTTTTTTTGTAATATTGTTAGAAGAATTCATGTTAAACTATGTATTTAATGATAAAAATAATTAATTCGCTCATACCATTGAATTGATGAAAGTACGTGACGAGTATCACATTTCGTTTCAACTATAGAATACGAAATGATGGGATGGTTCGAATTGTATATATATTTGTTCTTGAAAGTACAAAATTTCCATATTCCGAAATATACACAAACCTTATCAAGGCTGGGCAGGACTTTATTAAACATCGTTGGCCCGCATCAACTCCGAAGGTTGGCCCACTAAACCCTCATCTGACCCTGTTACTCATGAATTTGAATTCGATAAAATAACCGGTACCTACAGGAAAAGTTCTTCTGTAACCTTTACCAGAAAGTACGTTGGAGCGCTTTGAAAATTTTCCTTTGTCTGAATTTTCTCAATCGTTTTTCCCTACTAAAATCGTTCATGACGTCGGTATAGCGAACCTAATACCCTTCCATTAAAAGCAAACTTGTAATAGAATTCGGTAGATGGATTGTAAGTTTGTAATACTTGGTATCAGTCGCTAAAAGTCTCTTTGAAGTTGAGACACTTTGATTAAATCTAAAATTAACATTGAGAAGGCGGCGATATTGATTCAATATCGAGACAAGTGTTCGTCAAATTTCTATACACTTCATTATGGAGTTTTTTTGGGTCTTTTGAATTTACTCGAGTTACTGATTTAATTATGTTTTTTACTACATAAGTTTACTACGTACTTACTCTTTAAGATATATTGTAGATGTCTCACAGATATGAAATTAATTTTTTTATGGGAAAGTAGGTATGGAAGCCTTTGGGTGTTCATAGGACTTAAGACCTATCGTACGGCTGGCTTAAGTGATCACTTTACACAATGTAACGTTTACATTTCCACCCATGATAGAATACTAGATTTTTTGGAAGTTGTGTATATTTAAATTTTACAACATATTTCGCATATATTTTGTTATAATCCTTAGCGCGACCGGCATCCAAATTTTTTCAGTTCCCTTAAGTAACCACAGGTGTCACTAATGAGATATCTATTTTTTATTATTGGAATTTTTTAGCAATATTCTTTATATGTGTAATGAGATTCTTCCGAATCATTAGTATCGCACGAAAATACGCCTGAAATATTATTTCAATTTTTTAAACTCCTTTTCAGACCAGTATTTTTCATTCAGAATATTTTGAGCATGTCCAAATTTTTCAGAACACTGTACTAGATTTTTGTCGCAAGGACATCATCAACCATGATATAGGTACTTATTATTTATATAATAATGCAGGTACTTATTATTTTTTAACTTTCATACTTTTTTGGCAAAACTGAACAATGATATGCCAACACTGGTGCTAAACATTTAATGTGACATTAACCAAAATAAGAGTAGAGAACTGACGTTTTGTTAAAAAATAACTGATTTAATAGATTTCAAAAGTGTACAAGCATTTTAGCTTCGCTACACGATCCATGATATCCACTATTCTAGTTCTGCGCCTAATTTCGTCGATTCTAATTCTATCTCTTAGGCTTACTCCAAGCATGGATCTCTCCATGGATCGTGCATTTGATCTTTTATACACTTTTCTTTGTTATTTTCTTTACACGTTGCAAGACAGGATACTACAAGATGGCCTCCCAGAGTTCTGAAATGGAAACCTTGGGAAAATAAAAGAGGCATCGGAAGACCTCAAAAGAGGTGGGCCGATGATATTGTCGCTGTGGGGGGAAAGAAATGACTACAATTAACCAACAACAGGGAAGAATGGAAAAATAAGGAAGAGGCCTATATCCAGCAGTGAAAAGACGAAGGCTGATGAAGAAGAAGAAGAAGATAAGCCTTTTAAAATGCAGTAAATTCCTTTTTTACTTAAATGCTCGTGCGAGTATGTATCGGTATTTCGACTTGATTTTAAACTATCTGACCATTCGCGCCCCCTCTGTTTTCACCAGTACAACTCGCATACCTTGCGACGTATTTCTATACTTTACGAGGGTTTTTTTTACGGTGAAATGTATAAAATACCCAGAATTTTCCTACGTTCCAGTCTTGGTTACTTTGTACACAGATACACTTTGAATGAGAAATACCGGAAGCCAAGGAAACCTCCAAAGGGCGAGACATTCCAGGTGTAATGTATGTAAATTCTATTTCCCCAGGAGTCTCAACCCCTTTCTTCGACGGAATATTCCAAAAAGTGTTTAGGAAATGAATGCACACGCTGTTTCCGATTGTTCGGTGAAGTTGGAACTGATTTTCTGATTTGATCATCCAACATTTTCACATTTGTAATTAAATTAACAAATTGATTTCCTATTACGTCCAATATGTAATATGTATGAAAAGGTGTTTTTTAAATTACTGAGTCAGCGATACTGTGGTAAGATGTTTTAATAATTGGAACATTAAATTAAATATATTGAAATAATATTTTTATACGTAGGTATGTTCTAAGAATACTATTACTGGTTCTTGTTCACGCAGGAATAATAATCAATTAAGATAAGTTAAAAAAATCTCACAGAGACGATGCTGTTTATATAAGAAACATGTATGGAAGTCTTTACGGGGTGGCCTGTATTAGGTGACTTAAGTAATATCTTTAGAAAACGCAACGTTCAACGTTCACGATTCCACCTCAAGAACTTCTACACATCAAATTTTTGAATGTTGTTTATCAGTCATATTTCAAATATTTGAAGGGACTATTCGATAGCCTTTTATCCATATTATCAGGAGATAGTGTGGTTGCGAACTATAATGGACTATAAACATATCCTTCTTATAGATCGTTCGTCCAGAATGATCCTTTCATCCATATTCAATGCATAAAAACGACTGATAATAATGAATCTGGATCGATACTGATAATACCTGCCATATTATTAAATTAGTTCATAACTGTAATTTATCACGATGTGGTGGATATCTGTGTGTGTCAGGAGAAGGATGGAAGATGCGGGAATGCGTGGGGTGTCTGTGGAAATATGGGGGCGGGGGACCATTCCAGATTATGCGCCTTGATAGGAAAGGCGCACTGCCACGCAGGATTACCTTGGCATAATATTGTTGTATAGTACCTACTGAGGAAATACCATTTTATAACCATGATCTCCTTTATCGGTCTTGCTCATTCTCCACCTAGTTGACATTTTTTAATGCTAATCAACCGTGCGTTATAAAAAACAAACGGGCCAAACGGCTGCCATTCAAAATTTGCCCCCCTTATCCCGGCACGGGATCTCTCATCTCATCATCTTTTGTGCTCTTTTCCATTCCATCTTAGCTTGTCTGTTTTTTCCCCTCAACCGTGAATTAAATATTGTTTTTTTTTCTCTGTTAATGAACTCCTATTTTGTAATATGTGTTTTTACATCTTGATTTTGCTCCCTTTACAATTGTTCAATTTAATTACAATTTAATGTGTTCTTATTGTATTTTGAAGAAATAAAGAAATTTTGTATAGTATTCAATAAAACCCCACAATAAAAGATATTAAACATTGCGATTGGCATTGATAGTCAAAATAACACAATAACTAAATACGGTTATGTTGTTTAACTAAAATATATAGATATGTCTCGGCTTTTAATAAATTCTTAAGTAAGGATGGAGTGACAGAGATAGCTTTCAATAGGGAAGAGAAAGTTTATCTGCTCGAGAGGAAAGCGCCCTCGCTTGGATCGTGATTATCTGGCGCCGTAAAGAAGCATTCCCATCCATTAACTAAACGTCCCCTAGGAAGGGCGTTGTTGATGAAATCCAATACCTCTCCAACCGGGCAATCAATATCTCAATCTTGCCCCAACCCTCAACTCTCACTGAGTGCAAACAAAAATAATGATTGCCTCTCTCGGAATACGATTAGACATTAAGGAATCCACTTTAAATGTATCCAATTATTCGTGAATTGCGTTGACGCGTGAAACTAAAAATGATATAAATCATAACAAACAATATAAAAATACCCCATAGGTCTTGTAAAGACGTTTTAAATTAAATCGAATATGCTCAGATATGCTCTAGTTTTCGAATCATAAGGCAATATTAGAATATTGTTATTTGTTAACTAGTAGGCAGGGAAATATTTTAATTTTAAGTTACCTACGACATATCTACGATGTGCAATAGTAAAATTTTATCATTAAATAATTTAGCACAGAAAACATATTATTGATTAATTTGGCATTAACATTATAGAGATTATTCATGATTATTATTAAATTAGGTTAAAAACATTGACTTTGTTGCCTAGTTAATAACATTAACTTGTACGCGAGTTTAATAATCCCCAATAATAATTACTTCATTGTCCATCCGTAACTTCCTAGAATCAAATAGCTGATGTCATTCCATTTTCAAAATTGTTATGATTTCAAAACTATTCTTAAATAAAATTAAATCTTTATCTTAATGCTTTTTTATACTTTTTATATTATATTTTTATTTTTTTATACTCTGAATTATTATTATTTTTTTTATATTTCATTTTAATAAAAATTAAAACTAATAAGTGAATGATACTATATCGCATACATCATTATTATCAATCATTAAGCAAAATATATGATTCTCTATGTAATAATGTCCGTTACTATTGCTACCACATGGCGTAAATAATGTTGAGTTATACGTAATGAGGTACAAAAAAAGTGATACGTGTTAAGAAAATAAATAATATAACATTAATATTTAGAATTTTTTATATATTTTTATTTTGCGGGGGTTGAAACCAAAAGCATCACCTCGCATATGAAGAGACTACAGGGCGATGTGATTAAATATGAATATCTGGAAATAAGGGTGATTTTCACTTTTGATAACTGATTTGAAAGAATTTTTGTGTGTTTTAAAAGCATTTAAAATCAAAATCATGTTAAAAATCTTCTCTCTGGCTTTGAAGTGAATTAACCTATATAAAATTTTATATAAATTTCGTCTGTAAGGTAGCGGCGCTTTTGCTTCGAGTTTCATTATTTCTTCTTCTTCTTTTTCTTTTATCAGATCTGTCAATCTGGGGTACAGAAATCTACGCCTTCTGGGATGACGAGGTCCAGTTATCCCATTATTTGATCGCATCTAACGAAATCTTGTCTAAACTCGTCCCCTCTTCTAAATATGTATCACTGGCTTTGCCTTTTCGTCGTTTTCTGAAAAACGAGCAATAATTTGCCCCGTATGGGGTTCTAGGAGACGTTTGAGCGGAACTAGAAACTATTGAATGTCTTTGCGGTATATATAAATTAAGGGGCCCCAGTACACGATTTTCGTATTTGCTCTCGATTTTGCTAAATTTAACGCAAAATTATTAAATCATTTTGCAAAACCCATAGCTAAACAGGATTTTAATCAATTTTATTATGATAGATCCATTTACTCTTGAAGCATTTCCTTAAAAAATATGAACAAATATATTGTTATAACATCAAAAAATTTATAACCCCGAAACACTATTTTAATTTTCATGCAATAGAATTATTTTGGTACACTTAATCTCGTATATTTTCAAATATAGACCAAATATTTTATTTAAAAATTGATTTATACAGTTTTCAAAAGAAGTTTTGCTATTAAGACATTAATATTTTTCGACAAGTTGTTAAATATATCGTTTTAAAAAAGACAAAAATTAAACGTTCTGTTTCCTATATTGCAGTATCCATAAAACCATTAAAATATCAATTATTTTAATTAAATTTTACATGCGTACTAAGAAAATTTCACTGTCATTAATATAAAAATATTCAAAAAATTATATCTCATACTCAAGAATTCGAATTAATTAAATCTTATATATTATATTCTTATATTCTTAATAAATGTCTTTGCGGGATATATAAATTAAGGTTATCAGTAACTTTTTTTTCTAATATTCTTCCATGTTGATCCCTCATGACTGAAGATCATAAACTCCCACCTTTAAGTCTCAAGACTTCAACATCTCCTAGAGTGGTTTACATTATCGTTGATTGAAGAATTATTTTCTTATCTTTATATCCTTACAAGTGGTCTACCACAAAAAACTTTTCAGAGTTTTCCTCTTTTCTTGCAAAATGTCCAAAAATTTTTAGATTTCGTCAAATGGTTGTGTCTATCATAATTGTATAGTTCTTATAGACATGGCGATATTTATGAGTCTCATGTGTTTTCAACACTATCAAAAAAAAGCGAAACTCATAAAAATTGACTGTCTATTATTCTATCTGTTATTGCCTAGTGGTTTGAACCCCATTCCAGGATAACAGCAAGTTAGTCCTATTTTCATAGCAAAAGCATTTAGCTTAGTAAAAAAATGTATGCGCCACGTATTCCGTGTTCGCATCTCTATTCTATTTAAGATGTAGAATCTCTATATATATATATGTTGGTAGCTTACATTGAATTTTTTTTTCTTTACTAAGGCATATACAATTAAGCTCCGCACATACAATCCTCACAAGCGTGATTAAAAATATTGTTCAAGTTCAACATAAATTTCAATTTGAAACAATCTCTTGATTAAAAAAGGAAGCAATTCGACCTCAAACGTACAAAAATAATATCTCTGCGTTTCGTGTGGCCCACCAAGAATTTGAATTTATCCCCATGAATGCAAACATTTTTTCTTTGTGCTTTATTCAACTTCATACCCGATATTCTCCTCCCGCGTACACGTTCGCGAAATTCCGCAAATATATTCCATCTCTGTTTACTCTTTTATTATTCATCTCCAATTGAATTCTTTGTCTGCGATAAATTTTTAACTATACACGAACATCATTTTATGAAAAAAAACAAAAAACGAAAAAAGTTTTGTGATATTGTTCAAAATACGTTAAACGCTTATCGATGACATTGTTTTGATGTTCTCAAGAAATGTTTATTTCAATGTTTCAAGAGGTAGAAAAAATATTAATGCTCTTTTAATACACATTTTTTTCTCATATTCTCTTGGGGCAGAGTTCTCATGTTCTTATGTAGAAATAATATTATGAATATCCTTAATATACATATTTTTCTCGTGTTCCTTCGAGGAACGAAGTTATTTGACTCAACTAAGACAAAAAACATGCTCTTTTGTTAAATTTAATATAGCTTACAATGGATATTTCAATTTTTTACAGTTTATCACATTTTATTAAAATCGTCCGGATTGCGATATAAATTAAAGATGATGAAGCATACATATAGTCATTGAGAGCTTATTATCGAAGGTAAGATCTTTAGTAAAAACAGCGTTCAGACAAGTTTGAAATTAATAGTTTTCATTTTAAGATATATTATATTATTGCCAGTCGCGCTAATGAGAATTACAACATTCATATGAAAAGGTTGTAAAACTTAAATAATATATACACAACTTCCAAAAATATTATATATTGTGGTATTCTATCATGGGTGGAAATGATGAACGTAACATTGTATAAAGTGATCACGTAAGCCAGCCGTATGATAGGTCGTAAGCTTACGAACATCCAAAGACTTCTGTACCTACCTTATAAAAATATAATTTCGTCTCCATAAGACATCTATAATATATATTATATTGATAAATGATGTCCTTGGGACAAAATCCAGTACTGTGTTCTGAAAAATTTGGACAAACTCAAAATATTCTGAATATATATGTTTTTTTGTAGAAAGCAATTACTTTGTGGTTTGACATATTAAAATAAAATAAAATACGTCAAATTTGTATTAAACTATGAACGCCGACCGGTTTCACTTGACTAAAGCTTCTATAAAGTGTAATTAATAATTCGTTAATTACATTGTGTTGTTAATTACGACCTGACAAAGATTGAATCAAGTTTAGGTCACTATTTAATAAATCGTGTTTTCTATTTTTTGAATTTCAAGTAAAACACAGCAAACATATTTAAATTCGTCGTATATTTAAATTTTATCACAATTTCGAATGCAGAGTCCATTTCACAAACAAAAAATTTCAGAAATTTTCAACCGACTTTTTTAGAAAATGTCTGTAGAGATTCATGAGGAAACGCGTGAAGGGAATGGAAACATTATTGAATTATAGTAACCGATCAAGAAAGTTTTTCATCCCAATTGCTTTGGGAGACGCTATACGATACGTATCTTTTTTGCTCCTTTTTCCCAACAAAATATTTTCATTTCTCGACGTGGGATCAATATAATTAAATACAAGAACACGCATTTCGTAGAATTTTTAAGCACGTTGAATACACAAAATTTCATAATAAATCGTTTGCCAATTTCTCAATTTTACATAATTACATTACATAAATATTTAATACTCACTGATTGGGTTTGATTGAAATTGAAAGGAAGGCATTAAAATAATTATAATTTTGTGACATTAAAAATCTATTTTACATGTGAAAAAAATAAATCAATAGCAAATAATGGATGAAAAATATTTATTTTTTGTGCATACGTACACCAAAGCACAGACCACAAAAATACGTAGACATTAACTAACGTATTTTATTTATGGTTTTTGTGTTTAATTTGTAGAACTCCATATTTATTTTTAGCGAAATAACACTGTTTGATAATGGCCTTACAAGCCGAAACAGCTGTAACACATAAAAATACTTAACCCGTAGAACTTAATAATAATATTTATTAAAATTTAATTTATTTTAAATTTCGCTAAAAATAAATTAACTAGCGTAAATTTCTTGGTAGGTTCTGATACTTTTCACTTTTAAAAAAATTACTACGAGTTTGTAAAATTTGAAATTTTGGAAACATCAAACTAGATACATATTAAAAGTATAATGTCTTAAAAAAATCGCACTTTATAACAATATACGTTTTTACTTGAAGAGACATGGTTTGAAATAAAATTATTAACAATTATAAAAAACACGCCTTTTGTAAAAAATACGTTTAGTATACTGGGGGATTTAATAATGCAAGGATAAATTATTTAGCTGCAGTAAATACGTGTATTTAATATATTCGAAGGGAAAATATTCACCTGTGATCCAATTCTCTCGCCTCAAAAAAGGGTTGAGTTCATCTCTGTACAATTTTATACTGCGTGCACCAATGAAAGAATATTTAACTTATTTCAACTACTAGTGTTACCAAAATGAGCACATAATCGAGGCTTATTGTTCGTTTCTTTACTTCATCTTCGCTCACATGTAAAAAGATCAGTCTTGGATATGGAACTGTCGTTGGATAACAACGGTTTCATTTGTTTAATTTGTTACAAAAATAATTCTCATTTACTTAATTACGAAAGGCTTCTTGCGGTTGAATATACGTAGAGGTTTATGTTTCTAGCCTACCTAGTCCAACTAAATCTAAAATTTGTCCGTAATTGTCAATTTATGTGCCAATATTTTTTATAATCATTATTCGTATCATTAAAATAATCAAATATTTATAAAATGTTACATATTTATGTTAGTATATAACCACTAAAAATTACTTTTTTGTCTACCGGTTTCTAGACGTAATTTGTTTCTTCATCAGGACAATCACTACACTAGCATGTAAGTATTACTACACTCCACAACCAAAGTATAATTATTTACACACCAACACAAACAACAATAAAATGGATTAAGAATTTGAGTAGAGGAAAGAGGGAGATGGGGTGGGGTTTGTAAGGGCTGTTTGTTAAAATGTCTGACCACAAAGTTAATACTTTAAATATTAAAAATATTAATATTTATAATCATATTTATACTTTTTATTTTGACGTCACTTTCCAAATTTGGTTGCAGTATATTATATATATTATTTTACAATTTAAATTTTAAAAAAATGCATTTAAATTAAGTATTAAGTTTTATACAATTTTTTTGGTGCCATTGCTAAATACATATTATTTACAAAATTTTAAAATTGTGTCAAATTGTAATTTTTGGTTTTAACACTTATTTATGAGTGCTTGATTCATTACAATTTTACCATTTATCTAACTTGCCCAAAAAATTATTTAGGTTTAATAACATCAACATTATTTAGCGCTACTGATCATCCACGTACTAGGCTGTCTTTCTAAATAAGCATTTTCAGACATCACTCTTTTGAGTCATTCCAATCCGTTTCATCTCATACATCTCTTACATGGGCCACTAACTGATTTTCGTCCTCGGAAACCTTCAGAGATCCTTTGGAGAGTTAACATAATATTATATTCTCACTGCTCATAGCGTAGCCAGCTTGCATCCGCCTCGTTGATCTAATGACTGTTCCGTTTTTGAATATTTTGAAATCTCATCTCAGTGAATATTTTTTTTTAAAATAGAGATACAAACAAGGAGTACTTGTCTCTACAATATTATTACTATTTTCAAACTAAGCTAAACATCTTTGCTGGTGACTAAGCCTATAGCTACAACATTAACTTGACATTGATTATTAACTGGTATGATTATGCCCAGGTATGATTAGTTATATTTCTATTATTTGAGTAATACTTTTGAGGAAAAACCCACTATAGAGATTGGATATAATCCCAGACATTGGAGTAGATAGTGAAATTTAGACATTCAACATGTCATATTAAAATTATTGAAAAATATTCAAATTATCAATTTTACTACTAAATAAAAACGGAATGGCCGCTCAAAGGCAGAAATTATAAAAATAATCTAATGGGCAAGAGTCGCCTTCAACAAAAATCCAAGATCTTTGAATCTCCTAACATTAATTAAAGGTAAGGAAGAATTTGGTTATAATCTTGTCTGGTGTGTACTGTTGTATGGCACCGAAACATGGACCATCGGCCAGAGCATGCCCGGGAGGTTAGCGGCCTTCGAGATGTGGTGCTACAGGTGCAAGGCGAGGATTCATTGGTCAGAGTTGAGCAAGGTTAGCGAAAAGAGGCGGCTCCTGAACAGAATCACCCAATGAGCGAATTGTAAAGGCCATAACATAAACCACCGAGGCCTGCTTTTTATCACTGTCGAGGGAAATATTATTGAAGGCAATAATCGTAGAGGTCGCCCGAGATTAGGTTACATACACATCTAAGATGTGCGCTTTGGTACCTACCAAAAAATGAATAGGGTGGCAGGTGACAGAGTGGAGTGGAGAGATTGAATATTTGTGCAGACCAATCCTAGGATTATTACCAAAAAATAACTGAATATTCACTTACCGATTTTTAGCTGGAAGAGAGATGATAACAAAATATGAATGTATTATATTACTATAACTCATTTTAGTTAACATCGCGGTTAGTTAGTTTTACCTCTAAGGGACGATTTATTCGTGTTGCTCCATGGGGTTTCCTAATCTCCAGGTTTTACATACATATCGGCTTTGTGATCGTTATGTAGCAGACCCGGAAATCACTCCGTTTCAATATAGAGGTTTATGTTTCTATGCTGCCAATTTTATGCTATTACCATTCCGGATCTGAAATGGTAATAGCATTAAATAGGCACCATTTATAATACTTTAAATATTTTATATCGTTCATTTATATCATCATTTTCAAGAATGTATAATAATAATGATTAACTGTAGGATGTAGACTATTTTACCACCAGAGTCATGGGCGATAAAAAATTGCTCATACAGCAATGGGCTAAGCTTGGAATGGAACTTGGAATCGACTACCAAATATAAAAATTCACCCGAAAACCAAGAACCATCATATGCCCTTAAAATCTGCATACTCAAGTGGAGATGGACTGGACAATCTATCAAAGGGATGGAGGGTTCGGAAATAGGGTCCTGGACTGAACAAATACTTACTGGCGATCAATAGATGGACGATCAAGGCTTAAGGCAGAATGTAAAATATATTTGTTCCGTTAATTATCATTCCGATTTTATTTAATGACTTATGTATTAGTTTTCTGATCCACAACTCCAAAAATTCATTAAACATTGTAATTTAATGAAGCCTTTCTTCCAAAGAACGTAATACATTTCCATTTCTAATTAAGACGTCAAATAACGTATTCGCAATCCAATAATCCCTTTCTCGGAAGGCTAAGGCGTGTTTTAATTTCCCATGGAAACCTCTGTTGTATGTCAAATGAACACATTCCAAATGTCTAGGGCGTTTCATCCCTTACGCTTGTCTAACCCCAGATTAACGAAATATATTTTTGATGCGATCTCTTCGCGTTCAAGCGTCTGGAACTAAGATGTCGAGAAATCATAAACCCTTCATTCGCAACATGAATATTCTGTATTGAACCCAGTGGTTTAGTTAACAATATTTTTTGTAATTTTATTAAAAGATAGCGTAGTTATATTATACAGAGAAATACAGGGAGCTTTTGAAAGATCTGTCATGATCAGCTAAACCATTATAAAGGATGGTTTTGTTAGTTGTTTAATTTTGCAAAAATATGTATCTACCAGAGATGTTCAAAAGATTTTTTGATCAACTGTTTAAAATAATGTCTGGAAAAGATAATCATCAACCCAGCATGGATCTTGGTCATTTTTAAGCCATCGCACCGCCAATCAGATGATTCCAATCCATAATTTACGCACTAAAAATTGATAAAAAGGTTTAATTATATTCACGTTCCTTATTTTCGAATAAAAGTTTTAGGGCTTGTGCATTATTCACAGCCTTTATATGGCCTACCCACCAAAGCTTACCTAATTCTTTTCATCATTAAGGTTGTAAAAGTCCTGATCGTAACGTACACTTTTCTTTAACAAATTTAATAATTCTACTGAAGATACGATCTCTCAAATATAGTTATGAAATATTGATGTTTTTTAGAGTCCAGAATGTATGACCATACATAAACTGTGCAATCAAAGGTGATAAATAATAATAAGGAGCAGGCAATATGAAATTATATTTTATCATTACAAATATTAACACAATGGTTTTACATTTTTTTTATATATATTATATGATAATATCGTTTTTAAAACTATCAACAGTACTGATCCTCGTTGAACCTCGTACAAAATAATCTATTTCTATTATCAAGACTGCCAAAGATAACACTTATTTTCTGTTCGAAGAATATTTTTTCTTCTTCTGTATGAAGGCTTGAACTTTGTGGTGACATTATTATTAAAATAAAACACAAATTACTTTGTTTTCACCACTATATTAGATTAAAAAATCTACATGTTTCGAGAACAATGTTCTCTTCATCAGGATTATTGTGTACTAATCTTAAAAGTTGAAACAAGCAAATATGTTACGGTGAAGGAGCGGTTGAGGGGGTTGGTGAGGGGAATGTATTTTGTTGGAAAAAATATGTTGACGACATATTTTGCATATGGATAGGGACAGAAAGACAATTAAATATATTTTTAAATTTTCTCAATAAATTACATAAAAACATTCAGTTCACATTAGAAATAGGAAAGAATAAGAGTTTAAATTTCTTAGATTTAAATTTAACCTTGATAAATAACAAAATAGAATTTAATAGAATCACTTGATACTCTATAGATACATAATAACTACCTTATGAAAATAAATACTACTGACGAACTCGAAAAAAAATTATAATTGTGTGCTATAACGCCACTCTGGGACAGGCCTAGCCTAGTAGAGTGGCATAATCCACAAATTAAACAAAACAAAAAAATGTGTAAATTATCTTATGTTTTATCTTATGTTCTATTGTTAAATTAGTATTAAGTATCTTATTTGTAAACAAGGATTTTTAAATAAATAAATAAATAAATAAAAAAAAAAAAATATTTTTAGAAAAGACACATACACGGATATCGTTATACACAATTCATCGAATCACCCCTTTTCCCAAAAACTTGCGGCGTTTCACTCCATGTTACATAGATTAATTACAATCCCTTTATCTGATCTTAATTATACATCTGAATTAAATCTTATTAAACAAATAGCATATAATAATGGTTATTCTACTAAATTAATAGATAATTTATTACATAAAAAGATAAAACAAAAAATTTTTAAACAATATATCTATCCTAAGTCAACAGATAGAAATAAACAATGGCGTAGAATTTTATTTGTCGATAACAATTTGTCAAAAATAATAACTAAAAATATTCCTAACTCAATTCAGCCGGCCTTTTATACGAGTAACAAATTAAAAAAATACATACTAAATAACAAGGATAGTGATAATCCTATCATGAAATCAGGAGTTTATAGACTTAATTGTAACGATTGCGATAATTTTTATATTGGCAAAACAAAAAGAAATTTTGAAACTAGGGTTAAAGAACATATCAAAGCATTAACTAGCAATATTGATTCTGATTTCGCAAAACATCTAATAGAATTTGACCATACATTTGATATTAACACAGGCTTAAAATTTTTACATTTCAACTATAAGATACCTCAAATAAATAATTTAGAAATACTCGAAATTAGGAAAAATGTTAATATTAAGTCTAATATAATAAATACACAGACGAAATTTTTGCATAATCCTATTTTGAATATTTTTCCACTTAACATTCCAAATGACCCATAATAATCAACACCTCGAACCCCCCCCTCCCCTCACCAACCCCCTCAACCGCTCCTTCACCGTAACATATTTGCTTGTTTCAACTTTTAAGATTAGTACACAATAATCCTGATGAAGAGAACATTGTTCTCGAAACATGTAGATTTTTTAATCCAATATAGTGGTGAAAACAAAGTAATTTGTGTTTTATTTTACTTATTTTCTATTATGGTGAAAAAACGCATAAACTATATATATAATTTATAATATTTTTATTTTATTTATAAAAAATATATTTTACCCCAGTTATTTATTATTGGCACAAAATGGGGATCTAATGCAATTTGGTAAACATTCAGTTACTTTTTTCGAAAAAGGTGGTGAGAGTATTGCCAGCAAAGACGGTTTATACATTTCTCAAAGATCTTTGACTAAAAACATCACATATACCTAAATGGGTTCTTGGAAAGAATGAAAAAGGCGGTAATTGCCAGATCATGCCATATCTGGTTGTGTAGATCCGTGGAAAAAATACTCGGATGGCTCTTTGAGCCTCTGAACATGCCTAAAATATTCAAAAGAAGCAAACACTGCGCGGTGGAACATAATTGAATTGATGAAGCGATAATGTTTGTTTTGACAATATTTTGTTTTCGTGAGGCTGCCGACCGGATTTCGCTACGACCGTTGCTTTTTAGGGGTATATGTGATCGGTGCTCAGGTATGATACAGTATTGATGGTGTTTGCCCTGTTGGGGCTACATAGGGCCCGGTCAACGACCTTTAGCCCGGTGTATGCAGGGAGAGAGTGAAGTTGGGGCGGGGTTTGTTGTTTTGTCAAATTAACGCAAGGATGTGTTACACAACACCAAAAATACTATAACAATACACTAAAACTTACCGCTCTAAGGTGGCAGGTAAGGGATAGAAGAAATGGTGAACGTAGTCATGACATAAATGTACCTTAAACCCGCCGACTACAAGTCGTAAGCCCTGTGGCTTACATATTTTTTTGGTACTCTTTTTGGATTTGGGTACTCTCTGGTCTTTTTCCTGTGAGATCGCGAGTCTAATTTTTACAAATTCTTATATATTACTTAAAAGAAAGCAATGAGATTAATATGAAGCTTATTAAAGTGAATAATTGTGTCCAACCACAAAGTTACTCTAAATATCAAAACATGTTTGAACTCCTTGATATTAAAACTTTGGCATAAAATGCACAAAAAAATATAATAATTAATCAAGTTCCAGGATTTTTTTTTGGCTTTTTCTTCACTCGCATTTAGTGACATTGGTTTTTATTTTTTATTTTCTTATATATCAAATAATATACCATTAATTGTTATTAAAACATGCATAATACCTGAATTAAAAAAGTTTTTCTTTAATATCCGTAGTAATACCCACAACCCTGAGACAACACTTAGAATTCCGTTTAAAACAAAATTTGATTGCGTGATAGAGGATCCAACTACCCCGTCCAGGGTTAATCTCGATACACCCCCTCCAGTGTGCGCCTCGTTAAATAAAAGGATTTTAACCCTAATCCCAAATAAGCATCAAGTGTTTGTTGCCAGCGGACTAGAAAGGTTCTATACAGGAAATGGAAAATCCAACAGATAACATTAACGTAAACTGCTCACATTAGTTCAGTTTGATCTGTGCCGAGCGCTAAGTGTTTTCCGATACAAATGACAGCTTGCTTATTTACGTCTTATTTTATTTTCTTATAACACACGTACAACTTTAAATGCTCTGCCCCCCTTGTGTTGATGACGTAGAAAAATTCCACCCCGTATTGTATTGGTGATTTGGCACCACTCAGCTAAATAATAGGCTTTTTTCAACCACAAAAGATTTCAGAGCAAATTATACGTCAATTGAATTCTCAACGTGATGAATCGATTTCTTTTGCACTTTGAGATAGTTTTATTGTTGAGCAAATATGATTGTGATTAATTCACTGTCAATAATCGACGTATTTTTAAATATGAAAGATAAAACATTTAAAAAATTGTGGTTTAATTATTGAGATATTGACTTTGCTGCCATATTGTAGGCAATATGTCCTCTTAAGATGTTAACATAAAATAATACAAATATTTCTTTTTTTTTTACTCCCTTTATAACTCGTGGCGTCTGCTTGTCTTCTTGTCTGACAAAAAAACTTTGGATCCATTTTAAACCCCTTTTCCGTGATCCAATCGAGCTGAAACTTTGCAAGCAGACTCGTGACGACGATCAAGAAGATCTATCAAATTTTCGTTAAAAAAATGAATAAATTTTTGGATTTTTCTAATTTTGGATGATTGATGATTGAATGAATGATGAAAATATTTCAACGCGTCTGGTAGACGCGAAACTTATTGTAGTATAATTTTAGATTTTTGGAATTTTTTTGTTACTCCCTTTCGTAGCGTCGCCTGACCGAAGCCCAACGCGTAGGTTAAGCGAAAAAAATGTTTCAACAAGTAAATGAGAAAGGGAGTATAATAAAAACTTGTTTTTTTTTCCTTTTTAATCCATCCTTTAAACAATCCTAATCCATACTACACACAGTTACAATTAAATCTATAACTACCAGTTAAGCAATCGGCTATCGCCGATCGCTTGCTGCTAAGCCCTGCGGACGGCTGCGTAGCGGCCATTGAATTTGCTTGCTGCTTGACAGTGTGGTCGGCTAAGGTGGAATTAGTATCTACAATCGGCTGTCGCCGCTGATAGATGCCTAACAATTTATTTTTTCGTATTTCTCAAAACAAAACAATCACTTTAAAAAAAGAGGATGTTCTAGTACTAAATTTAAAGAAAGATCTATCAAACACAATTTATTTGTAAATCAATAATGGAAAGTCGAACAAAGTCGATATACTAATTTTGTTTTTTGTTTTTGGAGATAACTTTCCTATGACATATTTGTTTTTTATGCCGCGTCCTTAAATTATTAATGCTCTGGAAAATATAAAATAAAAATACAGAAAATAAAGATAAACGATGTCTGCACAACGATAGCTGGAGTGCGATGTTTTAACCTGAAAGACATGATTGTGACAGTTAATATAGACAATGTATGTTCTATAAGCCTTTCCATTATATAAAGGTGACTTGGTTCAAACTGGTATATAACATTTTTCAAAATAAAAGTAGTTTTTTAAGCGATAAACAGTATAATGAGAAAACGTAAATATTTCGTCCAGTATTTTACATATTTCGCTCATGCGTAATTAATATTTCTACACATTAAATATTTTCAGCATGTATTTTAAAACAATCTATTTTTCTCGCTACTTTATACATATACAATACTTTCATTCTTTGTAGCGCATTGATATTATAAGATATGTAATATGTAAGTAGGTTCGAAAATGTAAGAGCTATTAGTAATACTGCATTTTCATGCGTAAATTAGATAAATAAATAAAAATACAGATACCGCCCATAACCTCCCCACTCCTATCCATTCTAACCCCGCCCCCAACCCCCACCACCATTACACCCACCCAATCCCTATAAATTCTGTCTCGAATTATTTTTAATTTAGTTGTAAACGTGATGTTATTGACAATGGGAGAAATCCCGAAAAAGTTCTAACAATTCAAAATAAATATAGTGGAATAAAACAGTGTTGTTTGCCCTCATTTTTTTAAAATATTAGGTCCTTACATATGAAATTGGCGTTTAGCATGGGAGGAACATAAAGCCGATTTTTTTTTATTGTAATATATTTATTTAATCAAAGTATGTACCATTGCTATCTATGTACTTTTGTCATCTCATAGGTAGTTCATCGATCCCTTTACTAAAAAAACCATTCGGACGGGAATCAATAAAATCTTTGAAGGCGGTTTGGACTGCCCCATCGGAGTTGAATTTTTTCCTGTGCAAGAAGTTATCCAAATTTCGAAAAAAATGGTAATCTGTTGGGGCAAGGTCCGAAGAGTATGGTGGATGTCTTAGACATTCCAACTAAAGCTCCTCTAATTTGGTAGCCGTCTGTTGTGCAGTGTGTGGTTTAGCGTTATCATGAAGCAGCAGTGGCCTAGAGCGATTAACCAGCCTCGGTTGTTTAGCAGCTAGCTTTTCCATCATGGTTTGCAGTTGCTGACAATAGACATCTGCCGTAATCGTCTGGCCAGATTTAAGAAAGCTGTAGTGAACGACACCAGCACTAGTCCACCAAACGCTCACAAGTAACTTTTTTGGAGTCAATTTTCGCTTGGGGCATGGTTTGGCTGGTTCGGCAGGGTTCAGCCATTGCGATGAGCGCTTCCGA
>JADDOH010004934.1:0-125523 GCA_016648135.1 Agrypnia vestita
AGTATCATCATCATCATTAGCGGTGTCTCAGATATATATCGTCAGGAAACATTACGATAGTATCATCATCATCATCATCATCACTAGCGGTGGTTCAGATAAATATCATCAGGTGACGTTTCGATAGTGACAACATCATCTTCATCAGTGAAGGCAGGGTTCCAGTTACACATCAGCCGGAGAAAATTAGGCAGATCCCATCCTCATCGATGGCAGGATTCTAGCTGTACACCATTTGGAGAAAATACACCGACATCCCTGGCCAGGGGCTAGGCATATCCCTACTGTCCAGATCCACCTTTCCATCTACTATTACGAGGGGTCATGGCCTCGTGAAACCACATGGCAACCAACCATTACAAGTATCTATTTATGTATTGTATATGTATGTATATGTATGTATATTATATTTTATTAGTATGTATCTATTCGTACGTAGTGTATGAGGGGACTCTTCACGGGTGGCACAACACCCGTGCGGATGTCTTCCCTCGTCTGGAATGGATTGAACGTATTGATGCATACCAGATTATAATAAGTACTACCTGGGAGGGTGATTGCAGTCACTGTAGTGTCGCGAATGGCCAATGGGCTGTAGTTGCTCACAGGCGAGGGTTGGGGAGCCTAGGAAACTCCCCCTCCCCACTCGCATATTTTTGACTTGACAGGTGGCCCGGGACCATCTTTACAGTAGCTTCAGTATATATATACCGTAGTTTAACTTAGTTTAACCTGGAGGAGTTGGAATTCGGGGGGCAAACTGGCTCTGAGCCCGGACGCCAGACACTGACGCGAGGGATGGTGCGGTACTTTGCACAGAGAGAAACATGAAAAGGCGCATCCAGGCTCAGGTCAACGTATCCGGAACTCGTGTCGGGAGAAGGAAGATGGGATCAGTCACCGATGAGCCTTTGGGTACGGAGGGGCCGAATTTAAAGCAACCACATTTTCCGCGTACACATACATTTACACATACCTTCTACAAACCCCTTATCCATTAGAACCCAACGTACCACTAGAATGAGACATAGTGCCAGATACAGGTGACGGAACCTAGGCCGGCTAGTAAATAAACGTAACAATGTAATTGATATAAAGATAATGCAGAGTAAATATAAAAGATCGTAAGGAATAAGCACAGCGAGATAACGGCGGAAGATAAAATTATTAATCGGCGAGGGCGTCGAAGACGGAATTTTTTTTTTTTTTTTTTAATCATCCATAGGAGCGGCTACGAAGGACTCGAGGGCTTTCAGGGAATCTATGTACTCTATATGTGCATGCGCATGCGATAACGGCACGTTACTAACCTTTCCAGTGGATGGCGGTCGATCCCATACAGGTAAGACAATGGGGGATCGAGCGGAGAGGGCGTGGGAGCAGAGGATCGCGCACTCTGGAAGCGCAGCTACACCAGATGCAGTGGTTTCAGTCCGTAGGAATGATAGGTAAATAATATAGGGCCACGGAACATAGTATGTTTAGCAATTGCACCGTAGGGCTTAATTGACGTGCTAGGTAGTTTTGTTTGCGTTTTCCATGAACATTCACGAACTTCATACCACAGTATTTAATTTAAATTTAGCTTGCGTTAGGGTTACCACAAAACCAATTCATCCCCTATAGTTCGAAACAAAAAATTACACAACGTGAACTGGGGAGGTCTTGAATAAAGCGAGGGTGTTTGGAAATACTACGTTAAAAACCGTAGAGCCTTCACCCGACGTAGATAGATAGCTTGTTTGCCTCTAACAAGGCGTAAACTCAGTTAGGAGTAGGATCGAGCTGATAGGCGAAGAAGAGGAGCCATCACAACCCTTTTTCAATTCAGTACAGATTTTAGCACATGTTAGTTGTCAATAAACGGAGAATCCTCGTCTTACTCTTTTAAAATAACAGTTAATTATAAATAGTTTATTAAACAGTTAAAACTGAAAATACTTATTTACAGGCGTATTCTAGTATATATGTTAAAATAATTCGTAAGAATTTTATGTTACCTGTACATTAAATAAATAAAAAAAAAACTTATTTTTCCACTTTAAAAATATAAAGGTTACATTAAAAGCTACAAAAATCTATTTATACTAACTATTTCAAGAGAAAAGGCTACAGATGTCTCTGACATAGTCCATTCAAATAAATGAAATATTTTCAGTTTCGGAACATAAATAGAACTTTAAAAAATTTGATAATATGTGGATGTTTTTACTATGGAATTGTGTAGAGTGATCACTTAAGCCAGCTCATACAGGTTGTAAACCCTGGGCCATCGTATAAATACTTCCACACACGTTTCTCATATTCAAGTCTCTGTGAGACTTCTATAATTTATCTAAATTGACGTTATAGATTTTTAAAATTTAGACGCACCAAATGGATAAAAAATACACTTTACAAAAGTTTACGCATCAGTTATAAAGAAGTATAGTTTCTTCAGAGTTAATTTTTTTATTATATCCTAATATTTAATTATATAACAAGGCATGAAGCCCAATTACTAAAGCGAAACTTTTCACAAAAACATCTTTAAAAAATTACATAGATAATCGTGCCCAAGGACTGCCGAAATCTTAGAGTATATTTAAGGCCGGAATACCATATTTATTTATTACTAGCTGTTCGTGCCCGGCATTTCACGGGTTATAGATTAAGTTGAAAATAAATTTGTGTGTTTTTTTAAATAAAAAAATACATACGTATTTCTAAGGAACCGATATGTAAAAGTACCGCCATTTTTGACTGATTAAAGCTAGTTATTAAAACATTATTCCGTTTTCAATATTAGTATGATTTCAAGTAGTACACATAAAATTTTATATTTTAGATTGATTTCCCAATACACTTTTTTATCTTGACTGATTAATATATAATTAAATGTAGGTATAATTGAATTTCAAAAATAAAAATTCCGTTATTGTTGACGAGATAAAGCCAGTATACATAATAATAACAAAAGTTAATAAAATATACTATACTTCATTAAAATCTTGCACCGCAGAGAAGGTATTATTTAGTGGGTTCTTAGTTTATATGAAGATACTAAATATATATGGATGTTGGTGAATAAACTGTTATAAGCTCGACGATTTCGCAATATGGATAAGCGCAATCCAGATTTGGTGCAAGCTGTAGGAATATGAAAAGGCAGTGTGTGATATTTTTGCTCTTGCTGGGACGTGGATGTATATAAGGGATAATATAAATGGAAATATAGAGATTTCAACGCACATGCAAAGAAGACCGGAAAGAATAAATAAGGATTGTCAAGACGGATGTGAATGAGAATATCAACTGTAACAAACCACATGACATACATTTGAACTGTGACGTTATGAGATATAATAAGGAATAATATCATTTGAAAAGATCTTGAGATGTACACACCCACACCCACACCCACACCCACACCCACACCCACACCCACACCCACACCCACACCCACACCCACACCCACACCCACACCCACACCCACACACACATACACACACACACACACACAGAAAAGCATTGAAAGCATTTACAAATTCATGTTGCACTGCATCAGTTATCTTCAAAAATATATTTACTTTTTATATGCCTTTATTTGGTTAATAATTTATTATGTAATCAATAACTAATATTAATAATTCATATACATATTCAGTTAGGTTTTATATAATACGCATATATTCTCTGTGATGTGAAGCCTGTGTTTCTTCTTGAACGTGTTGATTTTCTTCTGTTTTTCTCTGGTAGATTTTTGTATTCCTTTAGTCTTTGTAATATAAATAATTTTGTGTAGCAAATTGTTTTCCTTCTAATATTATTATTATTTCGTTAATGTTTCTTGTATTATCTTATCTTATTTTTAAAGTATTTTGGCATTCTATCGTGTAAAATTGACTGTATGAAAATCTCTTTTTTTTGCCTTTGTTTTACGGTGAGCCAATTTCAATCCGTTAACATATTTTTATTTTAAAGTTTATTTTGTGGATTATGTTGTATGAGCAAACATGGCTATATAATATTTGGTTAAGGTTTTGAAATCTTTGGAGGTTATTCATTAAAATTATGATGTATAAAGAGTATTGATAAACACCCAATAGTCATAAACTTGTTGATTCATAAAATGAGTATTTAAATGGCTCATCAATATAAGCGTAGTTTTCTCACTATTTTGATCTAATTAACATCTCTGTTGGAATTATCTGTATTTACATATAATACAATGATTGTCCTATTGAGACACCAATACAGCCGCACTTCTCCAACGTCCTATATTTGCACTTGCATCAGTCGATTATTACATACTGCCTCATCTACACTTTTAACTAAATAAATCAATTTTATTTTCTTAACGAAAACATATTAATTATTTTAGGTGGAAATTGAATCTTGCTATTTTCAAATAAAGCAAAAAGCTTGTGCTACAAAATAGAACCAACTTTATGGTATCCTGGAATGGATCTCGAACCAACGACCATTGCATCAGTAGGCGAGGATCGTAACGATTACATCGACAAACTACTCGTACATAGTTTTATGGTATAGGTATATTAAACAAACAAGAAATTCCAAAAAATATAGGTATGTTTGCTTCGCATGAATTAAATTAGAGCGATATTGTAATAAAACAAAAAAAATAAACTATTATTATTAATCAAATTAATTTCTGGCGTCCTCTAGCGGTAGATAAGCGAAGGTATTCGTGACTAAAAAGTGTATTGCTTTAAAAATGGAATAAAAATGTTAATCAATTAAAAAGAGACTACATATATGGTCGAAAAATTTTCGTTAACTTACCAGAGTGCCGTGGCGAAATTGGATAATGCGCCATTCCCGGATAGAATGGAGGTCCGTGGTTCGAGTCCCGGTGGCATTTAAAATATTTTTTCATTAATTTGATTTTTTCTATATGTCTTTTCTGATTGATTAGTAAAAATTGTTTAACAATTCACAGAACTTTGTTCTGAAATTGCAACTTCACAATAAGAATGTGTTTTCTTTAATAAAAAAAATAGTTTTTTGACGTTTTTAGTTAAGTTAAATATTATTCATATTTAGTCAAATGAAAGTCTATTTTAACAGAATTTATGTTAATTTCTCTACATGAAATATTAAAATTAAGTACATATATCTCTTTAAATATCTAACAAATCATGTTAAAAATAACTTAATATTGCATTGTCATAGAAAATACAAAAATTCTGAATGTTTCAATGCTCTAGATAATCGGGAAGTTATTAATATTTCCAGCATATACAAGCCAGCTGACAAGAGAAGCTAAATCATCTTCTTCTTCTAGTGTCATGTCAGGTCCCCCCAAATTTGACAATCACTTGAGAGTACATCTCCCTGCCTTTAGCGGCTCGAAATAGCTGTTTCGAGCTGTTTTGAATCTAAATAATAGCATTTAATTAGTTTCTTCTTCAAACACGGCAAAATTACTTTGTGGTGACATTACAATCATAATTTATAGAAATTAACTTTGTATACACCACTTTTTTATTATAAAAAATTCATCATGTTTCAAAGCCAATGGCTTCTTCATCAGGATAACAAAATGTATGTGTTTAGGCGAACAACACGTAAATAGCCATCCGCCTGGTGAATTTAACATTCAAATAATACTTCTCAATATGATAATCATGCCAAAAGTATGTCAAATTACGTTTCCTCTCTTTGAAAAACATACATGAGTAAACAAAATACGCCCACAAACGACCACTGACCTGTGATAGACTATTTATTATCTTTAACTTCGAAGACAGTCGAATTGTCCGGTCGCAAGGAGCTTCTTTCTGCACATATCTTGAGAAGTCTTTTATCGTTCTTCCACGTCACAAATAACACGCGAAAGAATATAAACTGGTGAAAATCCCGGAAAAATATGATTACAATATTTACTAATCAATTATAAAAATTCGATGCGAAAAAATGCACATTCCAGTAGAAGAAAAAAAAATATTTATCAGTTAGAAAGATACACAGAAAAAATCAATTTATCAAAAAAATATTTTGGCTACGAACTGTCGAAAAATAGACTTTTTTGAATAAACACTAACCAATTGACTTGAACCCAGATAGGTTTTTCAAAAAGGCTGGCCACAATACAGGGTGTATTGTGGCCAGCATTTTTGTATTATTCCTTTTAGTATTGTGGCATATTTCGTTTATTTAGTATCGCATTGCTAATATTTTAACAATATTTTTATATGTATGTTCTAAGAACATAATTACTGGATATTGTTCACAGAGCATCATCATTTAATTAAGATAAATTAAAGAAGTCTCACAGAGATGAAACTATTTATACGGGAAACTTGTATGGAAGGGGTGGGGTGGCCATGGGTTGATGACCTGTATTACCTGGCGTATGTGATCACTTTACACAATTCACTAATGTGTGGTAGTGATGTGATTTTCCGGTGACACGCAAACCGTTATTTGAGATTTGTATCTGATTGCATCGATCATTGGCAAATGATTTTTTGCAATTTGATGGGTAAACATCGGTACTACACAGCACTTATATCTCATTTATCACCCAATTATTGATACAACCAGAAATAAAACTCAAATAACTGTACCGTGCATCACAGGTTAAAATAACGCTTTAACCATTATTAATGTATGAATGTTTTTTTTACGGTGGAATTGGTAAACGTTGAATTGGGTAAAGTCATCATTTAAGCCAGCTAATACAGTTCAAAAGCCTACGGTCATCTTATAAAAACTACCATATATGTTTCCCATATAAATAGCTTCGTCCCTCTGGGACGTCTATAATTTATTTTAATTAATTATGTTTATTTATTTATTTTTTGTTTATATTAATAGTTTGTTTGATAGTTTGTATTAATAATAAAGTTTATTATTAATACAAACTATCAAATATTTGGCGCCCTGTTCTCACGATTTTGATTCAACATTGGAGAGACGTCGCAGAAAAGTCCGTCGACGTAAATAGTACACTCCTCCGCGGGTACATACAGGTCATTCTCCTGATGACGTTGAATACGACTTCAACGAAACGTCGAGAACAGTTTCTCGAAAAACGTACGGTTCTATAAATATCCGTAACCATTTAGAGTTAAATAATTTTGTTAATTTCGAGAGTTACTTTTATGATTCGAATGCCAACAAAAAAAAATACAGGTTCATAAAATATGAAAATTGAATTTTCTCGTGTTTATACGCCATGTGGACGAGCCCTGGTCCATAATTCCATTCAAGCTCATATCTCCGCAGCTCCATTCAGATAATTGTGTATTTCAGTGAATTAAATTAATTAAAAATATCTCAAATCAATCGCTGTCTTTGTCGGGCGATAACCCCTGCCCCGGGCGATAAGCGGCCGCGATATTTACACATTTATTAAAAATAATTATATCATTCATAAAGTCGTTTCTTCTCCCTGTAATCTTAAACGGTCCGGTAAAGGAGCCGCCTCCAGATTGCTGCCATTTCTCGCTCATCTCCATTCGGCTCACATTATTTTACTGTCATTAATGATGTTTTCGCTAGTTTACGAGTGTAATAATGGTACATTTTTTTAACCAATGCGGAACTTCGCAATAATATTTAATTATTTATTTTATAAACTTAATTTTGAGTTAGAATTTAAGGATATATAAAAGAAGAACGAGTTATTATACATATCGATATTATTTAGATTCATGATATATAATATTTTCTTTTACACCCAGTTGTGGAGTCTTAAAAAATACCATGGCCGTATTTAATTTTAACTCCCCCCCCCCTTTTTTCATTATTTTAAAACATCTTAATATTTGTAGTTGGAATGTTAATTTATTATTTTTTCCCTACCAATTTTTCCATTTTCACTAAGTATCTATGAATATTTATTTTTATTTTCTTCCTATATATATGTACTCAATCAGTTAGTAGGATTGGTTTGGAAAGTTTTGTTCTGAAGATTCATTTTCAGAGATTTCCGTAAATGAAATTGATTCAGATTTTTTATTATTAATAGTGTGGTCACTAATTTTGGTTCACGATTCAATTAATTATTATTAAATTAATTATAAGGACCATTAACCCTAAAACATTAGGATATTTTCAGTATATAAGTGGTGAAAACAAAGTAAATTTTTATTAGGTACTTATATTAATCATGTCACCACAAAATTATTTTGCTCTTTTTGAAGAAATTACTATTATTAACTAACTAACTAACCATCACGCCGTTTCCCCGCAGGGGTAGGCAGAGAGGATTGAACGCCACACTCTTCTATCCTGGCACACCACTTTTGCTTCGGCCACATGCATACATCTTCTTATACTGTTCTTAACAGGGCCATCCTCAAATACTTGTAGTATCTGATAGTGCCAGGTCTTTTGCGGACCTCATTTATTCCTATTGCCCTCTACACTCGCCTCATATATTTTTTTAACCCACTTTCCTCGTTCATACGTTCCACATGACCATCTCAACTCTCAAACCATCTCAGCACTCCTTTCTTTATTCTATCTACCACACTACAGCCAGCATTGCATTCATGTCTAATTTGTTCGTTCCTCACTCTATCGACCAAAGATTATCCACACAAGCGTCTTAGTAACCGCATTTCTACCAAATTCAGTCTACTTTCATTATCATTATTAATTCTACTTTAAAATAAATAATTAATGTAGTAACAGATTGCGTATAAGAAATTCCAAACTAAATCAAGACTTCATTTTATCACACGAATGACAAAACATTTTATTGGAAACATTTCCATCAACATTCCAGACACAAATAATAAAAACAGGCATTACCAATCCAGCGCCCCAATAATTCGTGCGCCCGAAGCGTTGCACTTTCCCCCCACCCCACCACTTCCCCCGCCACCAGCACCGTATTCCGTCACTCTCCCCTAATCAATCACGGTGATTAATGATAGCGAAGACCGGAAGCGCTGTACAAATCGAAAAGCAATCAGATAGCAAAATATCGTCCACCATGCAAAAAAATTCGAGCAACTATTAAACAAGCGATAATTATAGCGCAAACTTAAAAAAATATTTCGATATGATTCCCATTTACTAGTATGAAAAATTATTTTCTTCTGGATGAGGCTTTTCCGTACTTACGCAAGAAAATGCTCCGTATATTGATGGCTGTTTGTAAAAGAGTGTTTTTTTTAAGCAGCGCAGTAATTTCTATAATAGTGTGATGATTTCACCCTTGTTTCTCATGGTTTTAACTTTACTAGGAAAATTTTCCATCATTTTACATTTCGGTTGTTAGACTAAATATCTTGACGATTGCATTATGGGATGGCTTTCGTCACAATGGCATTTTGTTCTATTTGCTGCACTCATATAAAGAGAGTATTCAGTTTTTGTTAGTAGCAATACCAAATTTTAGATTTATATATTTGTGTAACACGTTAACATCATGCAAAGCATTTTATTGAATATTTGACCAATATTTATTCTTTTCTTTTTTGTATTTATAATAGAGCATTGGGTTATTTTATTTTAATTTTATAGTTATATTATAGTATATAATTTCACGAATACAATAATACATTGATACAATTAAATCGTTTTACTCGCCATAAAAAAGCCGACCTTCGTGCTTATGGCAGGAGTAATCACATCAGTTCATTTCATGGATATTAAAATTGCAATAATAAGGTGTTAAGAATATTGAGAAACAAAAAGAAACTCGTAGGAATTTCAAGGGTTTTTTTATTACTTTTCTTAAGTTCATTTTTAAATGACGTAAGGTCTTGAAATTTTTTTAATATTACGGGTAACGAATTGAAAGTTTTAATTCTTACAAAGGAATAATGGTTCTGGGCTGCGCTTGTTGTATATTTGGGCGTTTTAAAATTTAGAAATGATCTTGTGGACCTGGGAGTTACAGAATCCATTAAACCTATATATATTTTTTTTTAATTTGTAGTAACGATATTTTTTTAAATTTCCATAACAGTAGGCACACAAAATTCTTGGAATAATCGATTTGTAAGGTAGGTTCTGTTTTTTTTAATAGTTTTCATAATGCTTTTTTGCGCTATTAAGTTTTATATGATCCTCCCCACCTAATATGGAAGCATTAATTGAATTAAAGCATAATGCACACTTTTATTTATCTTTGGTGGTAGAATGTTTTTCAGTGTAATAAAAATGTAGGTACATATAATTTTTCTAACTCTTTTGACCATAGAGTTTATTTATGACTTCCATATTTTTCATATTTTAATCTACTAATATGCTATTATATTTTATTACATACGCTTTTTTAATCGATATGCAAGTTTGTGCGCATATAAGTTTATGGTTAATGTCATCTGCCTTTTTATGAATTCTAATATTAATTATATATTTTTTATTTTATCGAATAAGTTCATCTTTCGGATAGTAAGTAATATATCAATAAATTCATATTTTTATGGATATTAATATATTTGAAAATAATTTTTTTGAGGTAAATAAATAACTTAGCCAGTGCCAGAGTACATGTGAATCTGAATATCCGTGGAAAAGTGCTTTAATAATATTTATAATAAAAAAATATGATCTTTACATTCTCAAAATTATATTATTAGGAAATTTATATATTTATGTAGTTTTTGAAAAAAATATTTTTTTTATTGAAGATTTATTTGAATGTGTTACTAGGACTCGCATTGAAAAAATAAGATGTAGGTGATGATTTAATTAATTTGGGCGTTTTTATTTCTCTCATACACGAATCGAAATCTTAGGAGAAGCCGAGTAGTAAAGCTAATATACAATTAAACAGGAGATCTTTCATTTAGTATTTGAGTTCATTTTTTTAAATAACGCCACTAATCTGAATTTAGTGGCACCCCGAAAATGCCGAATAGAACATATTTCGTATATAAAAAGTAATTGATTACAATATATGAACGTCGGAAATAAAATTGGACTACAGAGGAGCAAGACGCAGAGGTCCCAAGTTAGGTAATTAGTAATGATTTGATTACTGTAAAGATAGCTTCTACCGTGTATCACGTATAGAAGGTATAACTACGAGATAATGACAGTACTTAATTATTAAGTGATAATTACGCACTATCAGAGCCTCTGGAGGACAACAACACAATCGAACATTCCATAACATTCTGGGTCGCCTTACAACTCTCTGGAATTATCTGCAACATTCGAGAAACGTCTGGAACATTTTCGCAAATATTAGAAATGTATAGAATAATCTCGGAGGTTCGAAAAGCCAACGTTTTTCGTATAAAAGGCGGAGCCGGTGCTTCAACGCATCATGTTTATTTTGACGCTTACCAGAGTGACATTAACCAGCGAAAACATAAATACCAATGCTGGTGTGATACCAGCTATAAAAGATTAATAATTAATGAAGCGACAGATATCGGGCGAAGTATTTACGAGGAGAATTAAACAGAATATTTTAGCACGCGAAAGTTAAATATTTCACAGATGAGTGATTAATTGCGAAATAGTGTGAATTTAAGAATGGTGCTTAAATTTAATTCGTTTAAATTAACTTTGTGAATTTATTAAAATTATGAATAAATCGTTAATTAATTTCCAGTGTTTTCGTTCGCCTCCCACAGCCACATCTCGTGACAGAATAAATGTTGTTTTAAGCTGTGCAGCACTCTAGGCGCTGAATGATTGCACTTACAATATATTCTTATGGGTGCTGTACTTTTCGTAATGTCTTCCATGCCCATAATTCAAAAGTCGCGTAATATTTCATATTTAACCCCTGCGGGCTGCTGTTGAATTGGATTCCGGAATTTTTCTACAATATTCCATCACAAAAGCTATTCATCACATCTGCCGTCAGCTGAATTAGAGATTCCAATTTGTTCGATCATTCTAATTCAATCATTAATCATCCACTAGAAATGCACTTGTTGCTAACTTCACTGTAGTTTTACATCTATCTGAATTTTACAGCGGCCAACACTACACTGTAATTATATTATATCATATTTAATTTAATGTAAGATATATAATCTTATCGATTTAGATCAAGTCTCAATAATTAAAACGAATGAAATAGAAATTTGATTTGTTTTTGTCAACTAACTGGAGAGAGAGATAAGTTTTTATATTTTTTAAATTTGCAGCAGAGATTTTTATTTAGCGTGTCAGAAATTGTTCTGATCTAAAATAAAATGCGAAGATAGTTTTGGAAAAAACTTAATTTGATTTAGAGATCTTTTTTAAGGAAGAGACTATCATAAGTATTGTAGTATAGACGCTAGAAATTTCAAATTCTGTAAGGATGGAAAAGATTTTTGAAAACATAAAAAAACAATTCTGTGCATTTTAACTTTTTGTGTGCTTTTTATAGAATATTTGGATATAGGTACGAAAATCAAATAATGCGCTAGCTCATAAGAGCTCGTAAACAAATACATCTAAAGCAGTGGTTCCCAAAGTTGATGGGACCGCGACCCACCAAAAAAAATTCAATTTTCGGGACCCACCTCCTGCCTCACATCATAATACATATTGTAACTATACGAAGGAATGTTCAATCAAGTCCAAATATAATCTAAATTTTTAATTACAAATAATATAAACATGTGATATTTTAAAGGGAAGGATGCATTTGTTGCCTATTTCTTGTCATAACAGCATTAGCCTCGACTTCAATTTAGTCACTTTTAATCGTAGTGAATTCGATACGTCCAACTTATGTATTTAGTCTTAATAGAAAGCATGGAAGAGAATTACACGTTTTTTTTTATTTTTTTTTCTTTTTTTATTACAACATATAAAAATAACAAATACAAAGGATAAACATACAAATACAAACAATATAATATGCATTTTTAAGACCCTACCAAGCCACTTTTTGTGGCTTGTTGGTAGTGATCGATTTGCTTATCTAGATATATAATAGTTAAAAATTTGCTGATATTTATAATTAATATTTACAATCGGAACAACTCATCTTTAAGCATAATTTTATACAGGTACCTAACTAAATATGTAAAGATACCAAATAAAAAAATAAAATAAAACTTCACGTAAGTATGAGGTAGTGAAGGGATAAGTGTCAGCAACTGAAGCCAGAATTTTGCTACTTGCTTTCGATTAAAAGTATTTTTCAGCGACTATCTTCTGATAAATCTTTTTTATTATTTATTTATTTATTATAAAAATTAAGCTCTTCACTTGCTTTAGTTGACATTTCAGTTGGTATTTAGTCTTGAAATGGATTACAAATCCAGTTCATCCATTTTTTTTCTTTTTCGTCTCTTTTTTTTTTTTTTTTCTCTTCTTCGAAGTAGCCGTTAAAGTTATTTTTCATCCTTGTTAAATGAATGGAAATTGCGGACACTACATTGATACCTATTAGCATTTCGTTTTCTATAATGAACACGAAACGATCCGGACCAGACGTGTTGAGTAATGTTGCGGCTGCGACCCACCTAACATCCCCTCGCGACCCATAGTTTGGGAAATATTGATTTAAGCATTATATAGGACAAATTTGTCATCATCTTGTCTTGCAGCTATTAAAAACATCCTTACAAAAACATACTTAAACAAAAAAAACTAAATACACTTTACATATTTTGGTCTAGCGGTTACGATACTCGGCTAATGGTCGGGGTTAGAACGTTGTTCTAGGAGACCACCATATTAGTTATATCCTACTCTTATTGCAGTATGGATATAAACAGCTTCATCTGAAACGGTTTTAATATTTTGTGTACTATTAGCTAAGATATAATAGTGATGATAATATCATGCATGTAATTTATTATATTTATTTTATGCTAAATTAAATAAATAAAATACAATCAATTAATATAACTTTCATAACAATAAATAATAGCAGAAGACAAAAACGTAAACCTTAAGTGACCTGACGATCAAACAAAGAATAATGGTGCTTCAGTTCGAGAAGACTCAACATTTGAAGCCGATATTTATTTTTAAAAACAAGCGAACACGGAACACATGTCGCATTAATATTTTTACTGTTTTCAAACTAAGCTAAACGCTTGCGCTATGAACAAAGGACTAACTTGCGAGTGTTCTAGAATGGGGCTCGAACCACCGAACACAGGATCACTAGGCGAGCGTCATGACCTTTACACCAACAAGATACTATTAGGTCCTTACATATGAAATTGGCGTTTAGTATGGAAGGAACATAAAGCCGATTTTTATTTATTATAATATATTTATTTAATCAAAGTATGTACCATTGCTATCTATGCACTTTTGCCATCTCATAGGTAGTTCATCGATCCCTTTACTAAAAAAACCATTCGGAAGGGAATCAATAAAATCTTTGAAGGCGGTTTGGACTGCCCCATCGGAGTTGAATTTTTCCTTTGCAAGAAGTTATCCAAATTTCGAAAAAAATGGTAATCTGTTGGGGCAAGGTCCGGAGAGTACGGTGGATGTCTTAGACATTCCAATTGAAGCTCCTCTAATTTGGTAGCCGTCTGTTGTGCAGTGTGTGGTCTAGCGTTATCATGAAGCAGCAGTGGCCTAGAGCGATTAACCAGCCTCGGTTGTTTAGCAGCTAGCTTTTCCATCATGGTTTGCAGTTGCTGACAATAGACATCTGCCGTAATCGTCTGGCCAGATTTAAGAAAGCTGTAGTGAACGACACCAGCACTAGTCCACCAAACGCTCACAAGTAACTTTTTTGGAGTCAATTTTCGCTTGGGGCATGGTTTGGCTGGTTCGGCAGGGTTCAGCCATTGCGATGAGCGCTTCCGATTATCGTACAGGATCCACTTTTCATCACAGGTAATGATTCGATTTAAAATCCCTTCATTATTGTGCCGGTTGAGTAATGCAACGCAGCAGTCAACGCGCGTTTGTTGATTTGCTTCACTCAATTCGTGAGGTACCCACCTTTCAAGCTTTTTCACCTTACCAATTTGCTTCAAGTGGATTAAAACAGTTTTATCACTAACACCGCAGCCTGCAGCTAACTCGGATGTGGTTTGCGATGGATCCGCTTCCACAATAGCCTTCAATTCTTCATTATCAACTTTGGTCTCCGGCCGTCCACGGGGCTTGTTCTGCAGGTCGAAATTTCCAGAACGAAAACGTTGGAACCAAAAACGCACTGTGTTTTCTTTTGCGGCACCGTCGCCATACACATCATTAATCCTTCGAGCCGTTTCTGCAGCACTGGTGCCACGGTGGAACTTGTACTCGTAAATAACGCGATATTTCATGTTTTTCATTTTGTAAACTGAGTGACGCAAAGAATAAAACAATTGAGGAAAAAACAAATGAATTATAATTTTCAAAACACAAATACATGAGTAAATAGCTGTATAAATTTGGATTTGGAATTCCTAACCAAAGAGAAGATATTTGAGATCAAATTTGCCAGTACGGCAAAAGGCCAAGTTCATATGTAAGGACCTAATATATAATAAATCAGTTCTGCCTATCCAAATTTAGTACAAGCGACGACAACCAATAGCGGTTGTTCTCACTTTACGTTAAGCTACCAATGTAGCAAAGACAATCTCACACAAAGATCCTGAAAACTTATTTAAATCCTTGTGTCCACAATACATTTCTAAAAATTTATTGTTTTAATATAAGAGAAAAATTGCCGAAACTTCCACACTTCAATATAAAATGTTAATATCATATACCATTTTCAAATAGGCTCACAATTCAGTGGGAAGATAAAATCGTTTTATTAAATATTGCCAACATTTTCCGGCCGTTTCTCCGCTAAAACAACGCCGGCCCGCGATAATTTCCGCTCGTAAATAACCTCAAATAATGCAACTGTCAATTCGCCCGCCAAAAAGAGCGTTCAAAATGGCGGCCGCCGAATAAAAGAACGGCGGCAAAAGCCGAGGAATAAAGTCGTTGCTTTTTCGATTTGATTTAAGTCTGGATTGTCCTCCTTCACATATTTACTTCCGAGTTTGCGGTGGGACCCGCGCCGTAAATCATCCGTGATTTACTTTTATTCAGTTGGCAATGCCTTCGGGACACGGTCCGCACGGGCGTGGAAAATTATCTCCCGGAGACATTTTCAAAAATGGAGCCGTACGTGGAAATTTCGTGTTATTAAGGCATTTGTCTCCGTGATGAACGAGTTGCGCAGCGTACCACTATTAGATTGATTAAGTGTAAGCGACCATAGTTTTAATTACAGGCGTGGAACTATTCAAATCGGACAACTAAAATTCAACATGTTAACATACATAAAGACGGTAGAATCAGAAGAAATTGCGCACTCTCGAAATGAACAAAGTATCCTCGTAATTTCTCGAACCATCGAGAAAACGATAACCTATATAAAGGGACCGGCCGGCTTCTGCGGAACTGTAGTTGAACCAGTATATGAAAGACATGTAATTAAGAAGTGACAAAATTGCAGCGAAGATTGTAGAACGAATTACGAATTGCAGCATAATGCGTAAATCCAGCCGTCTGTCCATCTGTCCGTCTGTCTGTCCCCGTAACTTCGTGTTAAAACTGTAATTCACGGTTAAAATACGAAATTAAACGGCCGGAGATGGTGCTTGAACCTCGGGCGAGCAAACTCGAACATGGAGACGTACGAAATTTGCCATCATCGTATGTGTGGGACCCTTCCAAAATAGACTACATATAGAACTGAGCAAAGACGCGAACCAAATATTACACAGCGCATAATCTATTTTCTAAAATATTATTATAGATTTTCTTTAGGTACACTAACTGCTTATAAACATTTTCTCCGCAGTCAATGACACTTCCTGCGTAGTGTCGTGGTAGGATATTCGAACTCCGAGGGACTCGGGTTCAATTCCCGGTATTGCAAAAAAATATTTAATTTAATATCTCATTTTTTAAATTTTATTTTGATGTCTATTTTATTTATAATATTAATTATTTAATTATGCTGTCGCCTGACGCACGCGCAATCGCCAGGGTTTAAAATAATAGGTGCCATTAACTGCCGGGGAAATATAAAAAACATTAAAATATTTTGATAAAAGTCATTATTACTATTTCATAGGTGTCGGCTATAAATACGTATTCTTTAGGAACCGGCATATAAAAGTACCGTCATTTTTCAGCTATTTAAATATAAATTATAGGTAATATAAATAATTTAAAATGTTAAGCAGAGCAGATCGTGTATCTTTGTAGAAATCGTTTATTTTGTGATAATTTTAAAAATCGTCAATCGTCCCGACGACGCCACTGCCCACGATCACAAATCACCGGGAATAGAGCGACAAATGTAATTTAAAAATACTCCCGCCCCTGCGCCAGGCTCCCAGCATCCCGTTACGCCGCTGTTGAACAATAATCACAGGTAGGTACCGTACTGACCCCCGGCCACGGAAAAAATTTCTTTATTCTCTTCGTATATTGAAAATACTAGCTGGAACCCGTCAAAAATAACGGTACTTTTACGATTCCTAAGGAATAAGTATGTATTTATTTATTTATATAAGAAAAAATTATTATCAAGAAAAAAAATTACTATTAAAAGGAAAAAAAAAAGTTTTACTATAAAGAAGTTACGGACGTTACACGAAGTTACGGGGACAGACAAACAGACGGATATTCAAGGAAATTATTGCAATCGGTATATCGTCGCTGTATATATAATATACTGTATATATAAATAAAACCAATGTGCCGTTAAGTACATTCCGAGATGAACGAATCAATTTGTCAATTTTTCATATAAATAATGGAGATACTCGTATACCTACTAAAAAAACATTGCATTAATTATTTAAAATATTTTTAATAGATTTAGTCTTTGCAATTATTTTTTAAAACAGTTTCATTCGTTTATCTTACAATGTACTAAAACGGCACATAGGCTTAATTATATATACAGCGACGATATGAGCATTTAATTTAAAACTTTTATTAAAATTAATGATAATAATACACGCACGTTGATTTTTATTTAATTCGTTTTTTTCCTTCTTTCTTTTTCAAGAAATCCTTCTTTACATTTGTTTACAGCTTACATAATGATAATATAAATCAATATTTTATATAAACATGCTGCCTCTTTACAGAAGAGTAGTTGTTCGCATCCGGCTTTGCTCGGGTTTAGGATTTAGCTAAAAATAAGTTTGTGGGGGGACACAAAGGTTCCATTGTTTTGCAAGTCAAAAAATTTGAGTCACATCGATCAAACGGTGTAGAATTGTATAAAAAAATTAAACGCGGCTTCGCACGCGTAGATTTTTAGTAACTTTTAGTCATATCTTATCAATTTGTGTATTAACGTTAACATAATATAGATTTTTGTATAGAACTTTTTGAGTTCTACAACTTCTCTATAGAAAGTATTTAAATATTTTTTACAGATAGGGCAGCGTTCGAAAATAAGTCACCACGAAAATCCCTTTTATTTTAACGGGATAATATATAGCCTTTGCCCACCTTGTAAGTCCATTCTAAATATTGGTGAAAAAAATTTTGGAAACGGAAGAGTAGTTTCGGAGATTACCTCCTACAACCAAACTTACAAACATTACCTCTTTATATATTAGTATAGATAGAACCTTTTAGCAATTAACTAACTCTGTTAGGGCTAAACTTGCGAGATGAATAGGCATGATGACAGTATTAAAGAATTAAAGAATAGGTGATTTTAGACAAGAAAATATTTTGAAGGGATTCTAAAAAAATAAAAGCATAAAATTGTGCAATCCGCCATTTTAACTAAACACCGGTTAGAGCGAATGACGTTACGCCTCAGTACCCATCACCGTGTCTTTGAACCGTTTCCATAGACACAATGCAATGTAATGACGTCACGTAGACGAAATGACAGCTGCGGGCGTCTTTGCGCGAAATTAAAAATATGTAGATGAAAATGCAATTAATTGCGTAAAAACTTAGTTTATTACTGAAATAGTGTTATTTTCGGTAATAGAAGACGTCTACTTACAATATAGAATGTTATTTCAAAATCTGTCATCATGCCAATTTCTCCTCAAACATGCGCACGGGCATGCACACACAATATAAACATACTCACGCATACGCACACGCACACACACATATTTATATTTAGTTAAAATCGGCGATCGTAGATCTTACTCTAAACGATCGCAACACTCGTCTATAAATTTGCGATATTCACGTTACACTGATCAACAACTTTTACAACTTCTATTTTGTTTGCTTGTTCACCACGTGCACTCGCTGTGCAGTACATGTCAATTCGTACATGAACGCATTGCATCGATTCAATGAATATATATGCACACTGCTGGAGCAGGCCGAAGACACTTGTAATTGGGATATTGGGTTGAATTAAGTTAAAAATAAGTTTGTGGGAGTAAACAGAGGTTCTTTTGTTTGCAAAGGCTCTAAAAAAACAATGTTTCCATTTCATATAGGCCCGGATGGATGGGAGGTTCAGGGTGATGGCCCATGTTTTCCATTGGATCCTTATGAAAAAGTATGCAAATATGATTAAAATCTGTCAAACGGCATGGTTTTGTACAAAAAATATACCATGGAGAGAAGGTGGATAAAAGGGGAGGGAAAAATGTGGCCCATGTTTTCCGCCGAGTTCTAAAGAATAAGTACCCAAAATTTGGGTCAGATCGGTCAAATGCTGTAGATTTGTATTGAAAATATATCGGGAGGATGGGATAAATTAGGAGAGGTTAAATCTTACCCACGGGTCCTAAAGAATAAGTATGCCAAACAGTAAAAATTTGTATAGAAAATATATCAGGGAGAAGATGTGGGGTAAAAGGGGAGAGAGAAAATGTCGCCTATGTTATCCGCCAGGTCCTAAAAAATAACTATGCCAAATTTGGTTCAGATTTTCATGTAAAATATATCATGAGGAGGGAGAAGGGTAAAGAAGAAGGTGGAAATGTCGCCTTTGGTATCCGCCGGGTCCTAAAGAATATGTATGAAAAAATTTGGGTCAGATCGGACAAACGGTATGGCAGTGCTTAAAATACGAAGAAACATTTTTTTTCAGTATAAGACTACCCGCAACCTAACAAAAATGACGGAAAATTGGTTCGCCTCTTTACTAAGCCCTATTATATATTTAGAGCATCTTTTTGGCGCTCCACGGAGATATGGCCGTAGCACCATGCGTTGAGCGGCCGGTTCGGGTTTGCTGGCCCGGGGTTCAAGCCCCATCTCCGGTCGTTTTTATAGCCGTGAATTCGAACGAAATTACGTACGTTTTACGAAGTTACAGGGACAAACAGGTAAACAGGAAGTTACAGGGACAAACAGGCAAACAGAAAGAATGTGGATTACAATTTGTATGTTAATAATAATAATTAAAAGTTTTTAATTAATAATCTAATTATTCATATATATCTCTAACCCACCAAAAATGATGGTACTTTTACTTGTCGGTTCCTAAAGAATAAGTATTTATTCATTTAAGAAAAAAAAAAGAAAAAGTAAGATTAAATAAATTAATTATTTTACTAAGAACTTTTTAAGAAAAAATTACTATAAAGAAGTTACGGACGTTACACGAAGTTACAACGGAACGACGCACGGACGGACGCACGGACAGAAAACGAAGTTATTATAATTGGGATAAACTGAATATACAAATTGAAAAATATTTCTTCTAAGACTGACCTGGACTAGTAAGGTTAGAATAATACTTGTAAATTGTGAATTAAATGTTGGTATGTATGAAAAAATAAATTAATAAAAATGTTATCAAATAAGATTAATTACAGAAATCTCACAGAGACGAAGCTACCTATGGGAAACTAGAATGAAAGTATTTTCATGGTGGCCCAGGGCTTACGACGTATATGATCTGGCTTAAATTATCACTCTATACAATGTAACGTTCACAATTCCACCGCAAGAACATCCATCCACGCATTATCAACATTGTGAAAGTTGTGTAATATGTACGCTAGATACATCTGCAGTCCTTCGTATGACATAGATACCTGTATATTTTTAAATTCAAATATTGAGCAAAGACTTCCATACACTTCCAATATAAATAGCTTCGTCTCTGTGAGACTTCTGTAACTTATATTAATTAATCAATATCTCTGTATCTCTGAATCCAGTGATAGTGTTCTCAGAACATATAAAAATTTTTTTTTTTTTTTTAAATATTATCATTACTTTTTTGTCTCTCCCCCTAGAACCGCCACTGGTGACTCTTTTCTCGAACGATTCAAACATTTGAACGTATCACCTTTGTCACACAAGTTTCCAATAATAAAAATAATGCAGATCATCAATTATAAATTTTGTCTTAATTTTTCCAGTTTATTTTCGAATTGAAAATATCCCTGCGCATCGTTATCTGAGCAGTTTTCTATCAGAGAGCTGTGTTCCAGGCGACTATATATATTCTGCAGCTAACTGTCACGGCCACTAACGTATCGCCGGGGGGCCGGGAGCCCCCCTGGAGCCCCCCTGGAGCCCCCCCCAGTAAGGGCCCCCGCGGGACGGCCCGGGGCCCCGGACAGAGATTAGCGCCGATATATCCACTAAAACGGCAGATAACGCAATCCGATATTATATTTCGAATGGACCATTTCGCTAGTTACGCCTCTGTTTGTTAAAAAATATTTTTTGACTAAATAATATTTTTACGCGGCGCAAGTACCCATTAGGCCGGCCGCACTTTGGATACGAATTATTACGTACGTATTCGTACGACTACTTTCGTACGTATTGAGCGCGCACATTGATTGCGTCTTGCGTTGTCACGATCAGTTACTTTGCGCATTTCTCCAATGACGTTTGTGCCAAATGAATAATCTGTATCTTATGGAAAACTCTATTATGGCAGACTTCAATAATGACAAATTTCATGACTATCTATCTAATAGATTCACAAATGCTGGGGAGAATCGAAGTGCAACGAGAGCTCATAACATCGGAGAAATATTTAAATGTTTTTTTGTTCGAAGTACATAATTATACCTCACCTTCATTAAACCAAATTATTTAACTTATAGGTATTTTTTAGTTCTTTAGAGATTCTCCGCCATGATCTGCGCTGATGGTCACGTAGTTGAATCACTTTGATTCCACAAACATTTGTGGTCATGTGTCAAGTTGACAAATTTTTCAATATCCGTCGTACGAAATCGCAAAAATTTCCGAACAAATCCGGATCGTGTCGGATGTCGCACCTATACGTGTGTAAACGCACTACTAAATCGTGTACAGTGTGCGATGTTCAATATTACTTCGAAGGTCAGGAATGTACTTGCGTATTCGTACGTATACGTAGTACTCAATTTCGTACGAAAACGCATCCAGTGTGCGGCCGGCATTATACAATATTATATAATATACAAATTTGTTTGTATTTTATTGTTTTTAATAATATATCGTCTTACAAGAGAGCTTAAAACATTGCTAATAAGATCTCAAGTAACAAATTATTTTAAACGTAATTACAAAACGGAAAGTTGGTTTGTGTTACGATATTTACACAGCTTATTTTTCTGGGTATTTCTAGACCATTGCGACTATTTTCAGCTCGCAATGCCATTTCTAAGAAGCTTTGAAATATTCAGTTAACTGTCAAAAAATACGACCCCATATTTTGATCAATTTTTTTTATTTAAAAGATTTCGAAAAAATAGTGTTAACGTCTACTGAAAAAAAATTGTTTCTCTGCACAGAATTTTAAAGAATGCACGGAAAAAAATCAAATAAGATATTTTAGTTTTGTCTCTTTTTTATCTTGCAAGCATATTTTTTTGAACCCTTTTCAGTGAAATATATGGCAATATGCAAGTAACACACTAATTATATTTATAATTATAATTATAATACTAATAACAAATGTAATTATTTATTAATACTAAATAATACTTATTATAAAAAGAAAAATATATTAAATTAATCTTCTGAATATAATAATTTCGTTGTCTGTCGGTCCGTAACTTGCCGGAATTACATCTGTAGATAATTAGTGTATGACATACACGCAAGGGTCGTTATTAATTATTCTTATATCCCGTGATTTTTCGCAAACGTACTGCTAGTAATAAATAATAGGCGGATTACTTTTAAAAGAATGTTAGTTAAATTAGTATAAACCACTACCACAACCAAAGTATTGTTAAACTTTCACCAATATTTATCACATGCGTGGTAATCTAATCAAGGACTAACATGCACATCCAAAAATCTGGTAGTGGTTTATATTGGTTATGTCTGACCACAATGTTAATGCTTTAAATATTAAAAATATTAATAGAATTACTTTTAACTTATTTAATATAAATTGTTTTTAGAGACCAACTGATTATGATAATGATTTCCGATTGATGGCACAATTCCGACTACGGTCACCGGATTTCAAGGTATTATTATTATTATTATAGTTAGCCGGTACCTTTCTGTTTGGATAACAATTTCAATCTCCGCTTATTTGGGGAATCCATTAATTCCCATCTTGTGACGTTCACCTTCCCGAAAACGTGACAATTTTTTACTTAGCAGCGTCCATTAGTATCTGGCGGCTCCTCATCCCCCGCGGTGTCAGCCTGTGATGAAGACGGAGCCAGCTTCATTCTTCAGCATCTACAGACATCCCATCTGAATGTAATTTCCTGTTAAACTGGAAAATATACTTCGTTCCACTCCTGTGTGTGAGATACAATAAGGTATTTCCATAAAATTGAATTTAACGTAATATCGCGGCAATTTGTATATTAACTGTAGTACGTAGGTTTTTCAGGAATTAAAAATCTTTATTATTTTAAAATTAGGAAAAAATTAAATGAAATTTAGACGATATAAGAAGTGATGTACTGCGGACAAATAGAGAGAGACATGAATTCCTATACAGTGCAATCGACTTTTATAATGGAATTTCCAATAACATAAAGGAACTAAATAATGAGAAACTATTCCATAAACAACTTATAAGACTTGTGATGGGGAGGCGATAAACTATTCAATAAATTGATGTGTCGATAGTTAAATATGTGTACTTAATTTTATTTTATTTTTCTTCTTAAGGCGGCAGATTCACTGCAAGTGCATATTTCGGCGTTTTTTTACGATAATGTGGGTTTTGATTATTCATTTATATCAGAGTGTATATTCTAGACTGCAATTTATTAGGAGAATAACTTAGATACGAACCTTTTTTCTTATATAAAAGTAGTAAACTGCATATTATTTACAATAATTAAGAAATTATAAGCATTAATCAACAGGCCGCGGCCAAAAAAAATCGTTTTTAGTGTCCTAGACGGCGCAAAGTTTTAATGAATATTTATACATACGCATAATACGTATAAAGTATACTTTTTTATCTAAAATCCGTACTAAGGAAATTGAGAAATATTCAATATTAATAAAGTTATGATGTTTTAGATTTTCAAGATATTTTTACGTTTTTTGTTGATTTTAAAACGCGTTTTTATTTATATAAATAGATGATTTTAAACAGTATATTCTATTTATTCCCGTATTTTGTGGCTTTATTCACCAAATAAAAGTTAGTGTTTTTTAATAAAAACACCTTAATTATTTATTTTTTTATTAATTCCAAAGTATGAAATGTGCCAATAAAAGATGCCGCTGCTAACTGCATCCTGTTTTATAATTACGTCCCCTGAGCTTTAAATTTCACTTACCAATCGAGCCCCTGATTGGTAAATTAAATTTATTTCATGTTCATATAGAGTTCTTTTGTTTTGTGGAAAATATAAACAATATCATTTTATACATCCATTAAATTTATTAATTTTATTCGTATTAGTCACAACACTTAATTAATCGAGTTCTATTGTACCCAAATACTTACGAGTTATTTAATTTACTTTACAGTATTCTTTACGATCTAACGTTTTTCTTTCTTGTAGGTGTTTACAAAAATATTAAATACCCGTAACCGCCCTATAAAATATTTTACTACTTATTAAGCAAATTTTAGTTGGAACACCTATGCCTGTATTACTAAAAAAATCTACCTTGAGACAGACATATTTTATAATTAGTTGTAGAATTTAATTTTATACAATTACCTTTATACAAAAGAATAAGTAGTTACCTCCTTGTTTGTGTTAGGTATATACAAAAATATTAAAACAAATACAGCAATTAGAAAAGAAATTTAAGTGTTTCGGTGAGTTGATTTTATTGGAAATTTTATTTTTTTGCTGTAATATATTACCGCATTATATTGCTTTAAATTTTGTACCATGCAGTTAAAATTGTTGGGTCCAAAGTAATTAAACTCCTTTTTCCATGTAGTTTGTTTTGTTGGGATTTGTAAATTAAGGTAATTTTTTCGTGTGTTCATTGTTATTTGGTTACTTTAAAAATGTTTATTTTAGTGTTGGTATGTGTATTTTAGAATATCTAGTATTAGCGTATATTTGTCTAATATCTAATTCAGCAAATTTATTTCCTTACTTGTATTTTATTACTGGGATTTTGAGTTTAACTTTTATAATAGTTTTCTGAGTTGCAATAACTAGGTCGCTCCTCCCTATGCAATTATGCCATAATCATGATCTTTTTATAAAGTACTGACATAGTTTTTGTTAAAAACTTAGGAATGAATGTATCTTATTTATGTGTAAATATTTTATCATTATTATAATATATCTTGTGTGGGGTAGACGGCGCCAGAAAGAGAGGGCGACCACGGAAGACGTGGCATGACCAGATTAACCAGATACTGGAAGATGGTCCTGTTAGAAACCTGAACAACCGTCGAGCTTGCATTGCTAAGATGTATGAATGTAGACGATGCGAAAGTTGTATGTCAGGACAAAAGAGTATGGCGCTATATCCTCTCTGCCTACCCCCACGGGGAAACGGCGTGATGGTAAGTAAGTAAGTAAGTAAAAAATGCTATCATTGATTACTAATTTCTAATGTACCTACGGAATTCGAGATTTTATGAGAAATATAGCCTTTACATTTATAGGAAACATGATTTTGGAAGGGATAAATACATACAATCTAGAATTCAGTACATTTAAATTAGTTATTCTCGGTGACTGCATTCAAAATACATTTTTTATTTTTTTGGATATTGCTGCCTTTGCAGTAATAAATTATATACGGCATACATCATTCATTAAGAGTATTATATATTAATAATGTATAAATATTTTATCACGCTTTCAAAAAAAATGTAATAGAGTAAGTTGTATAATATGTAACTTGACCAAACTAATAAGTCATACTATAAATTTTATTACTATTCCAAATGGAGGATGGAACGGAGTATATAAAGTTGGGGAGTACCGTAAACCTAATTCAATGTCTTTCAATCCGATACAATTCTAGGGACAGAGTGACGGGCTGACAGCCAGCGAAATTAAATAATGCGAATTTTGATTTATGACCAACCCTTTATGATCTCGCCAGGGGCGCGTCCGCCCACTCCTTATCGATATTTCGCTGTTACAGGGGATGACGCTTTGCGATCCTGGCGATAGGGGCTGATGCGCAATGTTCTTATTTCAAGCAAAAATATAATCATTTTAAATAACACTCGTGACCTTTCTACTTGTAGTCCATGCCCCAAATATTGGGTTGTAATGTATATTTATTCTGTTAATGTACTTCATTATGTGTACAACAAATACTTCAGTGTAATCTTTCTTTTTAATACAACTTCTTTCATTTTAATACCTTTTCTTTCTTTTGTCTAGACCTTGTATATGTACATATATGCAGATGTATTAATCACATATCTTTATGCTATATTTCTTTTGCTCTTTTTTTTCTCCTCGTCTCATCCCCTTTTTACTAAGTAGATCTGTCTTTTCCTCCTCATTAATGATTCTTCTTTTACCTTTAAATCTTAGATTTTTTTGTATATTATTAAGTTATTGTTGCTATATTTTAGTACTTAACTTGCTAATTCTGTGGAAACTTGTAAGATGTTTCTGTACTATTTAATATTCATGTTTACCCTGAATTTTATTTTTGCTGTTAGTTTCCCGTAAATAAATAAATAAATAAATTAACTTCTTCAAAAAGATTAAAATAATTTTGTGGTAAAATTATTAATATAATTAATAAAAATGAACTTTGCTTTCACCACTTTTGTATTGAAATGTATCAACTTGTTTCAGAGCCTATGGTTCCTTCGTCAGGATATAATTGTATACATGGGCTCTAATACATGTTGATATTTTTCAATACAAAAGTGGTGAAAACAAACTTAATATTTATTAATAATATATAAAATAAATCACTCATTTGTCCGCCATTTTAATATTCTGGAACTTGTCAGCAGAAAATTGATCAAAATATTTTTGGCGAGAGTTAGAATGTAAATTTGTTTCATTGAAAGATTTGGCAGATACTAATTATCTATACCTGATGTTGAGAGGGACTGCTCCTCTCAAAATTAATACATCAGTAGTAATTTAATAACTCATACTGTGAGTGTGTATTACACAATTAAAATAAAACATATTTAAATTTTAAATTTGCTTCTTATAATCAGTATTGCAAGGTCCGGAGTAGGTATATGGTGGGTGCTCTAAACTCTAAAACATCCCAGACAAATTATGCAACTATCGTAGAGCGCGAGGAATACGCGTCACATCTATATTTTTATTCCTCATATTTTAAAACTAAGCTATGCGCTTTTATGAAAATAGGACTAACTCGCTGGTATTGGGGCTCGAATCTCTAAACACGGATCGCTAGGTGAGCGTCTTATTTATTGAAACAACAGTCATGTCGAATAATACAATTAGTAAAATGTTGAATATTCAATTAGAATCAGAGTAGGTTGTTGGTATAGTGATCTAGTGTTCGAGCCCTTTCCAGGACACTTTATTTAGTCCTATTTATATTAGTAAAATTTATTTATTTATTTGTTTGTTTACGCCCATTAGGTACAGGCTTTTACATAAAGAATATAAAATAAATTTCAAAAAGCACATACATTAAACAATATCTGTATAGCACCAAAACATGAGTATAAAAGTTAAAATATAAAGTAAAGAGCAGCAATGTGTATAGGCTTTTACATAAAAAATATAACATAAAATTAAAATGAATATACATTAAACAATATATAAAATGTTGAATATTCAATTAGAATCAGAGTAGGTTACGATTCTCGCCTAGTGATCTAGTATTCGTGCCCCATTCCAGGACACCTTAGTCAGTCCTACTTACAAATGACAACTGTTTAGCTTAATTTTGAAATAGTAAGAATATTTATGCGACACGTATTCCGTCGTATTTCTAACATAATTAAAATGAAAAAGTTCCCTTATTCGATCTGACCATTTTGTATGGAAAGTTCTCTTCCTCGCCGAAAAAACGAACTAATGGCATAATTAAGGATAGATACCTATGCTATTTTATTGTAATAACGCTAGAACTAACTCGCATTTTAACTCTCTTATATCTAGACTGCATAGGCCAGGTAACACTTATACACATATCTCCGATATTTTTAACTCTAGTTTAGCACATTGTAAAGATACGCTATTAAAAACTCTACACTCTGCCGTCCTGAATACATAATGTATTTATTCACAATCAAATTATTATACCTCATTTTTCTAAATTATGTTAAAACCTCCAAACAATATTGTTAATGCTCTCTATACTATATTGTTAATTCTTACTGTAATTTTTTGCTGTACAATAATACCAATTTTTTTCAATTGATTCAGCAACATTGTAGATTGACATTTTTAAAAATATTGATTATATTATTTGTATAAATCTACTTATATTATTTGATAAATTACACCTACATGTTTCGGAAATAGCTTTCCATCGTCAGGGTGTTATTTTTATATATAATACCCTGACGATGGAAAGGTATTTCCGAAACATATAGGTGTAATTTATCAAATAATATAAGTAGATTTATTCAAACAATATAATCAATATTTTTAATAATACTACTATTTTGATTTCTTGTATATACTGTTATGTAAACTTACTGTACTTTTTGTACCATATATTTAAATAAATAAATAAATATTTGAATAATTAGCTATAATTTCAACTTTAATTTCCCATGAGAAAGAGAAGCAGAACACAAAGATAGAAAGATAGGTAGAAACGAATACAGGTACTCTATCCTGAGTACTAAGCTTAAGTGAATACTGGCTGTCCAGCCGTAGTATATCACTATTAGACGACGGACGACTTAAGATGGTACGACCGAGGCGACATTCTGAAGGCACGATGAAGATATTATATTTAATATGGCTAGGGATAAAGAATATAAAATACAAGATCAGAGGTGACCTGTCGAGTGCAAGCCCCCGGATATCTGTAAGGATCATTTTATTATCGCGATAAATCGTTATACCAAACATTCAATCTCGACAAAGACGTAACATTCTAAATATTTTTACACTAAAAACCTCTCTCATGCACAATACTATAAGACATGAATTCCCATACAAAATCCAGCCGCATTGGCTCGTTTTGTATGTGCATCGGCGATGCATCTCTAAATCACTTTTATCAACAAATGTATTTATGTCTTCTTATATTGCCTTTTGTATTTTGATTCTTACGTCTGAGTTCGTAGAGAGCAATATTCTATGAAATCTGGGATGTACATTAGTTCTCAAAGTATGCAATTCACAAAGGCAGTAATCTTCCGCCCTGTTACGAGGGACCAAGTAGTGTATTATACTATAGACCGTAACAGATCGTTTTACACTGATTTCAGTGTGCGTTACTGCTGTTGGAGTGACGTGCTAGGGTTGACGAAGTGAGGTACATTTTATTTATAAACCAGTACCTATATCTTAAATATAATAATATTTTCATTGTAGTTTTAACATAGTTATTGTTGTATTGTCCATTGATAAACATAGTAATGCGGAACCAGAGAAAATTGTTTTAGTACTCGCACGACCATTTGCAGTGACAGCTATTTGCCCTTTAACAATAATAATAATAGTTTTTTATTCATATCTTATTTTTTACATTGTATTACACTTCGACTGCCTAATTAGGGATTACCTGTTTGAAGGCAGTCGACTATTCACATAGCAAAAAGAGTTAAAAAATATAATTTAGTGTACATTACAATCAATTTTTTAAATGAGCAAATATATAAAAAATTTAAATTTGATAAAATGAAACACTGCTTTTGAAATACTGCAACGTGTCGTGGTTAGGGAAGAATGAATGAAAACATTGGAAATTAATTATATATTTAATAATTAATGGTTAATTAACTATTCAATGAACAGTCACTTAAAAAGAATTAAGCTCGAAGATTTTCTTTAGATTACACTTTTTTGCAGTACATCACTCTTAAATGAACCCTTTATTATCGCCGAGTAATACGGATTTAACATTAATTTATTATAGAACATTCCATCCAGTTCTCGCTCGTAGTATTAATCGCATTTATTATTCGCTTTATTTATAGCTTCGATTCCCTCACGACTGGCCACACTGGGCGTCGTCTTTTACGTACTTTGCGGCCGATTTTGCACCGAACGAACTGTCATCACAACAACTACTGCAAATATATCAAAAAATGCTGGTATTTTCGTACTTTCTAGATTATTCTAGTGTTAAGGAGAAGCTCCTCGTTGTTTCTCAGTTGTACAAGGCGTTTCTGGATACTTATAGACGTTTCCTGAAGGTTGTAGATCACCCTAGATTGTTATAGGCCTTTCTCGATCTTTCGATAGTATTATGACATGTTACAAGGAATTCGGACAGTGCGTAAATCAATATATATATATATATATATATATATATTATATATATATATATATCGATATATATATGTGTTTCCCTACCCCCCAAGTTTTCTCCACAACCAGCCATAAACACCCACCGGTGGTTATGGTGGTGTGGGTGGCTGTGCGCGGGTGGGAGTGGGTGACGAAAATGTGCTTTCTAGCATATTTTTTTGTTATGAGAAGGCCGCAAATGCTTCAGATTATTTCAAAATAGGCGCGCCGACTGTGTCGGTGAGTCTAGAAGGTTCCGGAAAAACCTGCTCTAGAAATTTCTGGAAGGAGAAGGTTCTAGAAAATTCCCGAAAGTTCTATAAGGTTCTAAACTGAGTGGCGGAATGTGTCTAGAAGGTTCCTGTATATTCGATAAATTTCTTGAAAGTTCTGGAAGGAGAATGTTCTAGAAGGTTCGCGAAAGTTCTATGACGATCCAAACAGTGTACTAAAAGTCAACGCGTGCGAAGCCGCGCGGACACAGCTAGTTTTTTACAGCATCTTGTTACAATATTTATTGATATGAAAACAGTCGCTATTAGTAAGCAAGATTTATTAATTACATTATATTTTAAGATACGCGGTACATTTTAGTAATGGAAATGCCCTTTATTATATGTAAAGTAACATGAACGCAACTGAAGAGGCATCGGAGTATCGCTGGAGGCCTCCGATAATCCAACAGTTCTGGAACTTCTGGTTTGAGCAATTCCAGATTGGGCTAGGATATGCTATATTAAATTTATGAATAATTAATAACAGTATAGCCCTAAGCAATAATCCTATATAATATATTGGATGTTTACTTTGATAGATGAACAAATGTAGATCTAACAATATTTTTATATGTAGGTATGTTCTGAGAACATGGTTACTGAATTCTGTCCCCAGAGGGATGGTTGATTATTTAAAAGTCTTACAAAAGCGAAGTATTTATACATGTACTGGTGTATGAAAGAAGTTATAAAATTGAAAATTCTGATTTTCAGGCGTATTCTAGTGTATATGTTAAACAATTCGGAAGAATATCATATATACATCAAGAAGAATGTTGCTTAATGCTCCAATTTAAAAATATAGAGGCATCGTTACTTTATATTTTTAAAGTGTATATCTATATATATGTTCATGAGAAAAGACTACAGATGTCTGTAGCAGTGTCCATTCAAATAAATGAAAGATTCTGATATTTGTGGGGGGGGGGGGGGGGAGGGGGGGTGGGGGGGGGGGGAGGGGGAGAACATATATATATATATATATATATATATATAATATATTAGCGATTTCAACAGCTTGGGTACCTCTGCCGTCAATACATCCATGGGTCCGATGCTCGGCAGGCCGCACGGAGGAGTGGGGGTGCTGTATAGACAAAGTCTCGGGGCTGCCACTATCCCATTGAATAGCTGTCGAATGGCGGGTATTGAAGTGAAACTAACTTCAGAAACATTGTGCATCTTCACCTTGTACATGCCAACTTGCACTGCAGATCATTTCGAGGAATATGCCAACTGTCTCGCCACCTTGCAAGCAATTATCGACGAAAAGGAGTACACCAACTCCATCATTATCGGAGATTTCAACGCAAATCCCGACTCTCTCTTCGGAACAGAACTGAAATCTTTTTGTCAAGAGTACGAGTATATATGTGCCGATACCGAAATATTACCAGAAGACTCTTATACGTATATCAGCGACGCGCATCATACAACCAGATGGTTAGACCATTGTCTAGTGACAAAAAATTTATTCAAGCAGATATTAGATATGAAAATACACTACGACGTAGACTGGACAGATCATCGGCCTCTCGAGTTGATCCTACAGACAGACGGAATACCAACAACCGAAGTACTTACAAGCAAGAAAACTGACCGAGCAATATGGAAACCAAAAGGTGCATGCGATATCAAAAGGTATAACACTGCTTCACAAGTATTACTACAAATGATTCAAGAAGAGGCTATATGGAATGAGAGAAGCGACAACCCTGCAAGTGCGAATACTGACGCGCTCTACACACGAATAGTAGACGCACTTCGAAATGCCGCGATCTCAACATTTGACAATCGTAAACATAGCTCGAAACGATGTAAACAAATATGCGGATGGAATGATTTTGTTGCACAAAAATATGCGGAATCCAGATACGCGATGTTGATTTGGATCGAAAATGGCAGACCACTCGTAGGCCCCATCGCAGAGGAAAGAAAATTAAAGCGTGCAGCGTTTAAACTGGCCCTGAAAAAATGTCAGAAGGACGCAGAGCAAATACAGATGGATAAAATAGCTAGGGACCTAGATAATCGTGACTTCAGACAGTTTTGGAATAAATCGAATAAAAATTGCAATATGCGGTGTAAAATTCCAAGTAACATAAATGGAGAAACGAATCCCAAAGCAATCGCAAACATTTTCGCAGACCATTTTACCACCCTAACTCCGACCTCTCTGATCTCCTCGAGTGGACCGCCAATTAATCCAACAACAACTGAAGGTAATGGACTTTCGATTACTGTGAACATGGTCAATACCGCCCTGAAACATATGAAAGCTGGTAAATCGGCAGGCCACGACGGACTAAGCATTGAACACGTCAAACACGCGGGAGGACCAATTTTACAGCTCCTGGCGAGGTTGTTTACTGGCATTATAAAGAATGGGCAATTACCGAGTAATATGACGAGGACCATAATTACACCCATTCTTAAATCCAAATTATCGGACTCAACCTCCCACGAGAGCTACAGACCAATCTCGATTGCCACAACCATCGCGAGATTATTTGAACGCGTGCTGCTAGATCAGGTCGAATCTAGCATGGAAACTAACGACAACCAGATGGGTTTCAAAAAACAGACCTCTACCGACGCTGCAATATTTACTGTAAAACGGACACTGGAGTACTACAGAAACAAAAAGACTACTTCATACGCATGTTTCCTAGACTTGAGCAAGGCTTTTGACAGAGTTTCTCACCCTTTACTTTGGGCAAAACTCAGGGAAAGAGGCATACCATCGGAGGTAATACGTATCCTTGACTCGTGGCACAGACAACAGGAAAACCAAGTAAGGTGGAGAGACAGTCTTTCCGAACCTGTTCACATGACGAGCGGCGTCAGACAGGGAGGGTGCATGTCCCCAATACTGTTCAACCTTTATATGGACGAACTCTCTCAAAGGCTAAACAACGCGGGGGTAGGCTGTCACATCGGAGGACAGTGTCTTAACAACATCAGTTATGCTGACGATATGGTACTGATGGCACCGTCTATAAGAGGACTACGCATTCTTCTAAAGATCTGTGAAGTGTTTGCTGAAGAAACAAACATGCTCAATAACCCTAATAAAACAGCACTGTTGGTTATAAAGTATGGTCAGGGCCCAACAAGTATTCCTCCAGTTACTCTGAACGGTGTGGTCCTGAAGGTGACCGAAAGAACGAAATATCTAGGACACATAATTACAAATAATCTAATGGACGACGACGATATTGACAGGCAAAGACGAGCTCTCAGTGTGAAAGCGAATATGCTGTGTAGAAGGTTTCGTCTGTGTAGCACCGTTGTAAAAAGAACGCTCTTCCTTGCCTTCTGTGCAACATTATATACATGTGAACTCTGGACAAATTATAAAAAGAGCAGCATAGAAAGACTTCGCATACAATATAACAACGCCTTTCGTATGATGTTTGGCCTTCCTAGATATTGCAGCGCTTCCGGTATGTTCACTGAGGGGTGTGTTCCCAACTTTGCAGCCCTCTTAAGATCCAGGGTGGCAGGGATGAGGGAAAGGATACAGCTCCGGAAATATCCTTATCCTGGAAGCCCGTCTTACTCCAGAATCCAGCATCGATGCACACTGGAGAAAGATACTGGCCCCGCATAATTGACTTGCCATCGCTCGCTAAAGCCGATATTTTACCGTATATTTCTTTTGATTACTTCTAATACTTCTCTTCTATTTTATATGTTCTTCTTCTATTTTACTATTTCTCTTTTGTTTTTATATAATATTTTTAATGTGTGTATTTTCTTTTATATGGAATGTGTGGGATTGCACGAACCTCCCCACATTCTGGAATAAAGCTATATTTATTTATTTATTTTATTTATTTATTTATATAGTTAATTTTAATACTATCAGGGTTTACTTAATAATATTAAGTATACCCTGATGTAGGAACTTTGTTTCCAAAACCGGTTGGTTTTTATCAAAAATAAAGTAGTGACAAACTAAGTTAATTTTTTGTATAAAATTAATGAGTTAACTTAATTATATAATCACAAAGTAATATCAAAATACAATAGTATACCATTAATTTTTCTTTCAGGCCTTAATATTTTCTATTATAAAATTTCTTGGAAGTTTATTGAATATTTTCGGTATTACAAATATATTTTAGTCAATATGACTTAAAATAATTATGGAGTTATATCTGAATAAAGGTTCACTTCCAATAATTTCAAACCATTAATCGTGTGTATATATATTATAAAAAGGTGTATTTTAAAACTTGATTAGGTAAAGTAATGAAGCAAACTTACAGAGATAAATAAGTAGGTAGTTAAAATTTTATCAAGTTTTATTTGGCAGATATGATGATATTATACTTAGACGTGACTTACGTAAAATACTCTATCTGTAAAGCTGTTAGTTTGAGGGAGAGAGCTTAGATTGTATTTTTTTATTAAATATTTAACTCTAAATATGTACTTTATGATTGATGATGGTGAGCTCAGTGATTCTCTTTCTCTACCTGATATAAATTTGCATGTTAAACCCCGTATAAGAAACCCGGAGTTCTTTAGAATAAGCCAGCACTCATAATAATGTCGGTTACTTTTCTCCCATCACAAGGTTGTGTCGCACATATAATATGTATTGTGTTAACCCTAACATTTATGCTGATATTCTTGCAGATACCTTATCAACGTTCAAAAACTCACTCATACACAGCATCCATTTTCTAAACGATGACCTGAACCTAAAGATCCATTGAATCAATTATTTATTAAAAACTAATCGTATTACATTCAAACACTAAATATACAATATACATAAATGTTCATGTAAAATACGCTTAAATGCAATAATACAAGTTACTAGAGCCTGCCGATGACACTTGTAATTGGGATAATGGGCACAGTCTTTATTTATAATGTTTTATTATTAGAGTAGAGTCCCTATTATCCTGTTACTGTCTCCAATAAATAAATAAATAAAATAAATAAAAAAGTGACGCGACCAACGAAGCTTCCGGAAACCCGCCCGTCCGGTCTAGGTGCTCTAGCGGCGCGTAGCAGACATAACGGTGCTAGTTTATAAATGTATTGACAGATGCCACTCTATGTTAAGTGAAAATAAATTTAAAAACTCCATTATTTTGTATTGATATTTTTAATAAATAAATTATTTCACATATTTCATTAATATAGTCTAAACCAACTCTTCATCCAGGAGAAAATAAGTGGTAAAAGAATCGTAACTTGAGGGACTGGTATAGGTGTTACTCGACTGAGTTGTTCCGTGCGGCGGTAAACAAAATCGAAATCGCCAGAATGATTGCCAACCTCCGCTAAGAGATGGCACTATAAGAAGAAGAAGAATAATTATATGTACACACATGAAATAGCGTATAAATTGATTTCTTCCGCCTACTTTCACTATTCGATAACCTTGAGTTTTAATCAAATAACTCTAACGAATCAGATAAGTATGTAAAAGAAATATCTGTGGTTGCGTGCCGATAATTAATTGAAAGTCTTCCTTTACATTACAACGAAAGTGGTCGCACCTTTTGTAAGTTTTCTTCTATTTTGGTAATGAAATTCTTGGCTTCATTGATTTTTTTAGCATACACTAAGTTCAAAGCTCTGTAGTCTTCAATATAAATAAAACCTTGGTTATATTAAGCAAAGTATTTCTTAAGTATTTACCTAATGATTAATTATGTTAAAGACAGACAGAAAGACGTAGTATCTCATTTAAAATTAAATTTAATTCGCAGAAATTTTGTTAGCAAAAATTCCAAACAATGACGATCCTCATATAGATTCTCAAGTGATCTATACCTATAAAATTCTGTCTCTATTCGTCTATCTTTGCTCTATGAAAATCTACACCATTTGACCGATCTGACCCAAATTTTTCTTACTAATTCTTTAAGACCCGGCGGAAAACATAAGTCACATACGCCTCCATCTTCACCACACCCCCTCCTCCGGTTTATTCTCTATATAAATCTATACCGTTTGACATATCTGTCCAAAATGTTGCTTACTTATTATTTAAGACCCGGCGGAACACATATATACCTAGTCATACCGCACTACTCTACCGGACATCCTATTCACCTCCTGACTAAATTAAATTGAAACCTTTTTATCGTTTATAGGTTTTGCAAAACAATTTCATCTTTTCCCCAAAAACTTCTTTCTAACTTATAACCTGAGTTGTGCCGGATATGGATCGCTAGTAAATAATTACATTAAATTAATAATGATCAAAAGAGTCTTTAAAAACAGAGTGTTAGTTAAATTAGTAAAAACCACTACCAGATTTAAGGTCTACCAGTTTCGAGACGTACCTCTCGTACTACACTTCTATGTTCGCAATAATATACACCACAACCATTGTATTGTTAAACATTCATCAATATTTTTCACATGCATGTTAATCTTCTCAGAGACAAGCATGCAAACTTGCCTAGAGAACAATCAGGAATCTACGAGGGAGAGAGAGAGTGAGAGGAGTCTAAAGTGGGTGTTACCAAATCTTTTGTGAAAGTTAAATTGAACAAAGGGCTGCATGGAAAATTGATTTGATTATTTATTAATGGCGAAAATCAGACAAATTTCCCCGATGCGCTATAGCAGCGTGATAGCCGTACTAGTTTCAAAACGACCGGAAACTTTGGTTACTGGTAGCGCAGCCCGAAAGTATGCAATGTCCTCGTCGGAGGCGATCATTGGCTGTATTTGTACGTTTGTTCGCTCGCGGCTCTTCCACACGTACATAACGTACAGGGGGGGATTTGGTCCGACGGAATTTATTTGTGGATTAACCCGCGGCACCGTTTCGCCCCGTGCGCCCCGCTGTTTGCGAGGCAATTTCCAGAAAATTCCCCGTTCTCCACATAAACAAGACATAACTTGAAATTTAGATACGGAGCAAGTTGTTGTGCTTGGACCGTTTTGAAAACAGAACACAAGACTGTGAACGATGTTGATCCCGCGGCGAAATAATTTAAACCAAGTTTAAACACGGGGTAAACGCGCAGTGTCGCGTTTTACACTCAAAGGCTTATCTGCTTTTTGTTTATTTATTTTATGAACAAATCACTTTAAAATGTTTTATTAACAATGATATCAAATTGTGCAAATAACTTATTTCATTTCAAAAATCAAAATTTGCATTTTTTATTTTTGTTGTTGAATATTACCACACAAAAACCCATAAAAATCTAATTTGACAAACAATAAGAATTAGCTAATATACTATTCATCTAATATATCGAAAATTTTTGAACAAGCAGTCAAAAATAGACTAAATTCAATCACAAAATCCAACTCTACAATAAATGAGAATCAATTCGAGTTCATCGAATATCCCAAATAAAATAATCATAACCATCTGACATAATCATCTGACAGTTCAACTAGTTGCACGCAGTTATTTGCTCCTCTCTTAAACTATAAAATCTATTGTTAAAAACATCGAAATTAGTGCAAAGAATATATCAATCCTATTATCAACTACATACGCTATCTGATTATTATATATTCAGCCCAGTAAACGTAGTATTTACTCGGTAATATACAATTAATAATAAAGTGAGTACCTACAATTCACGGCTCTCGCCCGCTCGCGTCACATCGAAGTGTAGTTACAACGGCTATAAACAACGTAAGTGCAGGGTCATCACCGCTTATAAAAATGGACCAACTTGGTGAGTCTCTTCAATTTGCTAATAATGCTAAACTTGCAGTTAATGCATTGGTACAGATAATTATGGACCCGACAAATAAGTTCAATAAAGATCAAATATGTAAAATTATGCCTAAAACAACTGATCTACTTGGAATAATTGGCAACTTAGCCGTCAGAATGGGCCTAATGGAAGGTGAATTGACAGCTTTCAAGTCCTTAATTCAAATAAAAAATTGAGTGAACTCACATCTCATCAAAACCCCGAAACTTGTGATACAACTCAAAATTTAATTGAGACTTTAAACGAAATTGAAGAAAGAAAATCTCGGTCAAAAAATATAATTTTGTATAATGTTCCTGAGAGTTGTGCAAACAGTGAAATTAACAAGTTGAAGGAAGATGCCGATAACGTGGTTAACTCCCTCAAAGTGATCGAACCACACATTTCAACATCCAGTTTCACCGCTTTCCGTCTAGGTAGAAAGATTAACCAAGATAAACCAAGACCAATCAAAATTACATTTAATGAAAAATCACAAGCCATGGCAATTCTGCGCAATCGAAGAATTATCTCCAAAAACCTCTCAATTCGACAAGACCTTACGATCTTACAAAGGCGGCCCTCATAGCGCAGTGGGTGTGACACTGGCTTCCCACTCCGAGGGTTCCGGGTTCGATTCCCGGTGAGGTCACAATTTTAATCTGTGATTTACTCAAGCCTGGGTGTTTTGTGATGTATTTCGCTTCTGTAATTGGGCCTCCTGGCCTGTTGAAGCGTAAAAAAGAAAGTAAAAAAAAAAAAAAAAAAAAAAAAAGAAAACACCTAAACGATCTACGCGTTGAACTGGAAAAAAGATTAAAAAATGGCGAACAAAACATCACAATAAAATATGTAAACGGGAGTCCTAAGATATGACTTCATTTCAAAAAAGTAGTCCAACCAATTAAGTTGACATGCTTCTACCAAAATGTTAGAGGCATCAAAACCAAATTGGTAGACTTCCAATTGTTTATTTCTCTAATACATCACGATATTTTCTTTATAACGGAGACTTGGCTTACTGAAGACATCGCTACCGAGGAATTTGCATGCGAATCTCACAATATTTATAGGATGGATCGAAATCTCTCATTAACCAACAAAACCAGGGGAGGTGGTACCTTATTAGGAGTCTCCAAGAAAATCGGATCTTCGAGACTTCTGACTCAACCAGCAAACATTGAACAATTATTTGTTAAACTCAACACTTTACCAAACAATATTATAATAGGTTGTATTTATATACCACCTTCATCAAACAATGATTCCTACAAACGCCATTGTGAAGCTGTGGAAGAAGTGACGAGAATACACCCACACTCCAAAATTATATTGGCAGGAGACTACAATTTACCCGTTATTAACTGGAGTGAAAACGATGATAGAATATCATTCAATAATTATCCTGAAAGTGCTCGCGAAATATTAGATATGAGCTTATATTTGGAGTTAAAACAATGTAACTATATCCCGAATGTTAATAATCGAATATTAGACCTCATTTTTTCTAACTTTGACTCCGTTAAAGTCCTTAAATCAATGGAATGTTTTCAACCTTTGGACGTACTCCACCCACCTCTAGAATTTGAAATTCATAATGTGACCATTGGCAACTTACGATACCCTATATCAGGTTTCGATTTTCATAATACGGACTACACCAAGGTATCTGCATATCTCCATGAACAAAGCTGGTCATTTCTTAAAGATCACACATCTATCGACTCAAAGGTTGATAGATTTAACTCAATAATTACCAATGCAATTACATCCTATGTTCCTAAATCTACAAACAATAATGCTAATAATTATCCTAAATGGTATACAAGGGAATTGATTACATTAGTTTGTAAGAAAAAGCTTGCACATAAATGTTTTAAAGAGTCCAAATCTATAAACAGCTATGCACTTTTTCATGATCTTAGAAAAAATGGCATAACTTTATCTAAGAAATGTTACAATGAGTACATCGCCAAAACTGAAAGCAATATAAAATCTAATATGAAGAGTTTTTGGAAATTTGTTAATTCTAAAAAACAAAATAGTTCTAATCTACCAAACACTATGCACTTTCGCAATGAATCCAGCGATAACATCAACGGCATTGTTAATTTATTTGCAAAATCATTCATGAATGTATATTCAGCTACTGATAATAGCATTCCTGACTCTGAACTCATTGATAGTCTTAACATTTCATCAGTTCGCATCAACCTTGATCAAGTCGTAAAGAAAATTAAATTGTTAGATGTATACAAATCTCCCGGCCCTGACAACATTCCACCTATACTATTAAAACTATGTGTATCCTCAATATCCTATCCACTAGTAGAATTATTTAATCAATCTCTGGAATTGGGCACTTTCCCCGAAGCCTGGAAATTAAGTTATCTTATTCCAGTATTTAAAAAGGGTAATAAGAGTGATGTCTCCAATTATCGTCCTATATGTATTTTATCCACCATACCTAAACTGTTTGAAAGTGTTGTTCTAGAAAATATTTCGAACGATATAAATAAAATAATTGTTCCTAATCAACATGGTTTTACACCTGGCAAATCTACTTTAACGAATCTTTTATTATATCAAAGTTACATTACTAATGCTTTATCGCAGAAACTACAAGTTGACTCTATATACACTGTTTTCTGTAAAGCGTTTGATAAGGTGGATCACAACATATTGTTATTCAAACTTAATAAAATAGGTATAAAGGGAAAATTTTCAAATTGGATAAAATCATATATTTGTAATAGAGAACTATTTGTAAAAATAAATTCTTTCTCTTCCTTTAAGTTTAGAGCAACCAGCGGTGTCCCACAAGGTTCTCATCTAGGACCTATCTTGTTTTTATTATTTATTAATGACATTATTACTGTTTTTCATGATGTGAACATTTTAATTTTTGCTGATGACATGAAAGTGTTTAAAGTGATACGAAATATTCAAGATTGCCAAAAGATTCAACTTAATTTGGCCAATCTGAATTACTGGTGCAGTACTAATAAACTCCTTCTAAATATTGACAAATGCCAAATTATACGCTTTCATACAATTAAAAATCCTATCATTTTTAACTACTCGATTAATGCCACTCCCTTGAAAACCGTTACTGAAATTAATGATCTTGGCATTTTATTTGACGAGGAATTATCTTTCGTAAACCATATCAATAATATAGAAAACAAGGCTATGAAAACACTTGGCTTTGTTCTGCGCTCTTGTAATTCCTTCACAAATATTCAAACGGTCAAACTCCTTTATTGTTCTCTTGTTAGAAGTCAAATCAAATACAACTCATCTATCTGGTGTCCCTATTACAATGCTCATGTTCATACAATAGAAAGAATTCAACATAAATTTTTACGCTACATAAATTTCCGTCTCCATATCCCAATAGAAAATCTTAACTATACAAACTTATTATATTTTACCGGTTTATTGCCACTATCGGACAGGAGAGTTTTATCCGATCTGATTTTATTATATAAAATTGTAAACTCGCATTACCACAGCCCTGAAATTTTGTCCTTAATAATGTTCCATGTACCCAGTCGAACTACTCGAGTGCCGACGCCTTTTTACTGTGACAATACTAGAACAAATGCTCACTACAACTCGCTAGTACCTAGAATACACAGGTTAGGTAACAATTATACAAACATAGCGGACGTGTTTGGTTCTGGCCTGTCACAGTATAGGGGCGCGATACTGAGAGCGCTTCATTCCGCCATAATGCAAATTATATACACTTTCTTTTTTTTGTTTTTCTCTCTGTTTATATTATTTTTTGCAAATAACTGTTGTATACCTACATATGTAAAAGCCTATTTAGGCGTAAATGAATGAATAAATAAATAAATAAATAAAATCGTTCCATATATTTGAAGAGACTATGCCAGAAACATCTGTAATCCTTTTCATGAAAAAGTATGCATAGATTTCGCAGCTGGTAATGACACCTCCTTATTTTCAATGCAGACTTTTAAACAAGAAATGTTTACTTTCTACGAGAAAAAATATTTATATTGCACTGAAGTCATTCGCTTAATTCATAAGATTTATTAAATCCCCCGTGAATTTATAAAATCTGTAGTACTTTAATTATTTAATTCATTTTATTTAACTATTTTAAAATAGTTATATTATTCCTTGCGCTTACAATTTTTGCAACAGAATCGATTTTTATTTTGCAACTCTTAAGAGAGATAGAAAATTTGATCGGTTTCATGACATATAATGAAAAAACTAAAAATATGTTATAGGCATCATAAATTGATTTCAAAATATCCAATAAATTATAATATTTACAATTTGTGTTCTCCATTATGCGACATCTAAAGGTAGCTCATAAAATAAAATAATAACTTTATTAAAAAATATAACGATAAAAAAATATTTCTAGTAGCTAAAGCAAATCCATTCACTTAAGACAGGGCGATCTTGTTTTCTTTCCAGTAACGATTCTTAGTGTTTTTCACGTGCCAATCAATTAATTACGGGCGAAACCTAAAACGGAGGCTTTATTTATCTCTAGAACCTTTTATTAGTCCTAAGGAAACATTGAGACTGGAAGCAAAGCTTACCTAAAGGTTTTTAAATGGTTAGTAAATTGTATATTGGTTTCATTTGTGATGATCATGCTGTATTTCTTTAAAAGTTTATTTCATATCAGACTTAAAATTCCATATTTGTATATGCATCACTAAAAAATCATGAACTTTAATTATGTATATTTGAAAAAAAAATACGATCATTTTAAATGTCGGAATAAGCACATTTTCTATGTATTTTTTCACTTACTTTTAATTGTCATTAAATATATTTAAACAAACATATTTATGGTTTGTAAGGTTTAAATAAATCGAATCCCGAATATAAATTATAGAAGTCTCAAAGAGACAAAGCTATCAATATAAGAACCATGAATCTATGTTATCGTGCCCAGGGCTTACAACCTGTATGAGCTGGCTTATGTGATCGCTCTTCACAATGCAACGTTCACCAATTCCATTGTAAGAACATCCACACATAATCAATTTTTTTAATAAGTTGTATAGGTATATGTTCCAAATTGAACCTTCCATATGTCACGGGACACTGGGGAGGCAAATGAAAACACTGGAAATTAATTTAATTTAATTTATTATCAAAGAAAGGCACTGGACACGAATAAAATTGAAGTACCGTTCTAAATTGTACAGTCGCTCAATGTCTCCCATATCTATTTCACACGCTTATATTGAACTGCCCTTAATTTGAACTAATTAACACTGTTTTCATGCTTAGATCACTTCTGGTAAACTCCGTTCAATGTTCGCTCGTAGAACCTACTCACCCCGGTATCCCTTTATTCACTTTCGCTGGTATCACTGCTGGTCGCACTGGGCTCGCTCTGATGGTAGTATTGCGTGGTGAAATATATCGTTGTCTCTTATATGTCGCACTGTTATCGTTACGAAAATGAACTCCTCATTCCGCGTTGCGTGCCGCCTTTTATGGATAAATTCCTTCGAAATTTTTGTTCTAGAGATAACAAGAGGACTTTAGAGTATTCTAGACTTTCTAATATAGTATTTTATGGCATCGTGGAATGTCACAGAATCTTTAAGAGAGAGAATGCGGTCATGCATGACTGATCCTGAATTGCGTGCGTAATGTTCGAGAGTTTGCGGTTACGGGTGACTGACACTGCTTTGTGTGATGTTTGTTGTATTATTATCAGCATTCACTTGTTACACGTATTTCTCTCGCTACAATATATTTAAAGGTACTGTGCTAAGGACATGTGTAGTTCTTTTTTTAAAATAGTACATTGATTTCGCAGCTGGAAATGATACCTCTATATGATTTTAACAAATCTAGGAAATGCGTTCTCAGAACATACATCCAAAAATGTTGTTTTGAATCATGAGTAAGTAATTCATTAAAATATGAAAAAAATAATATTAACTTGACTTTCGCTAACCTACTAAACTAATATTTTACCTCTATCATTTAATAATGAATAATTCATAATTCATTTTCTTGTTAAACGATAGAATAATGTTAAAAAAAAATTGTAAATATACAAATGACATGATAAATGAATTATGTTTGCATATGATAATATAAGATTTGATTTAGGGCAAGAAATTCAATTGTTAATTGCCACAAAAAATATGTTATCAAAACAGGACATCACTTTAAGCCATGAATTTTAGTACAAACATATTTTTTACAAATAATCATATATTCGTGCTAGAGCATTTTAGGGCGAATCTTTATATAATATTTTTTAACAAATTTTATATATTTATATATATTTTAACAAAAATTACATATAGTATATATATGTTCTAATAACACAGTTACTGGATTTTGTCCATAGAGGGATGATTTTAATAAAGATAAATTATAGAAGCTAACAGAGACGAAGTTGTTTACTAGATGTATTTAGGGAAACATGTATGGTAGTCTTAATATCGTAAAAATACCTTATGAAAACTTCCATTTATGTTTCCCATGTAAATAGCTTCGTCTCTGTGAGACTTCTATAATTTATTTTAAGTAATATTTTTTATTAGAAATAAAATATGATATATTTATCAAAATTCGTAAAATTTTAATTTTGAACACCTTACATATCTGTTAAAGCATTTCTTCTAAGATTAAACAGAAATGATATTTGAGCCAGAAAAAGGAGATTGCATTATAAATTCCCAAGGATTCGAGAAAAAAAGAGATGTTAGTTATTACCATTTATATAATAATGAAGTAAGATTGCAAAGTACGATGAAAGTATTCAAGATGAAATTAAAAAGATAAGTTAGCAGAAGAATAAAAATAATGAGGGAAGAAAAACATAAATAAAAGACTGATAACTCTAAATTATAAAATATGAAAAGAGGTGCTCTTAAAAAAATAATAAAATTATGAGGAACTAAAATTTTGAATAAAAATAATTTTCATAATTAATTTTCTTGTTAAAAGAAAACAATAAAAATGAGCCGATCGATGATTTTTGTAATTATTTTTTTGATTTGTAAAATCTTGTAATATGTTTTTCTCTTCCGGGAAAACATTTTACAAATTCAATGAAAACAAACAAAAGAGTTAATCTCTTTTGTAGGGGTGCAGCGAAAAAAATTATGAACTAATTGTTGTTTTAATATAGTAGAATAAAATAAAATGTATTAAATTATAAGTTATATCAAATAATTAAAAAAATATGTCAATACTTAAATACGCTATAGAAAAACATCCCTACATAACATATCGCTTATTTAATTAAGAAAATCATGTCTTCCTTTTCGTATTTTTTTCGTTTGACGTCTTTAAAATCATTCACATTCAAACACATGACCCTAACGAAAATAATTTAAACTGTTGAACTTTTATATCTCAGAAAGCATTTTACGTAGGTGGAAGTTAAGGGTTCACTTTTCACAAGTATTTGTACGGTAAATCTTGCTTATTACCATATTTATATGTATATTGAATAATTTAAATGAACGTTTTGTTGTTGGTAGGGATTAAGAATGCTCTCAGGTTTTCACGGCCACTCAGAATCTTCTGGTTTATGTCTTCTAGGGTATTATGCCGTATTTTTACAATCTTTCTGGCCAATGTTTCGGATCCCATTGCAGGGTCCACCATCAGGGCTGATGTGTTGTTGTGAGTGTTGACTTAATCACAACACCAACACAAAAGATGATAGGGATTAGATGAAATTTTCATACTTTGTCTACCTACTGAATAATAAAAATATAAAAGTAGATCTACGGAAATTACTAAATTATTTTTACTCAAAAATGTTTATTTCGATCAGAGTGACTTACAAATGCGACGATAAATGAATAACGTCGCACGTATTGTTTTGGCATTTCAATAATGTCTAGGTACGAGTGAGCCTAAACTGTGATTATCAGATGAAATCGAGGTATGGGTGACGTTGCAAAAAGTGATTAACGTAATGTAGACTAAGTCTCACGTCTCCAATTTCCGAAGTAGTTGTATCCAGAATTAGACGTGTTGTTTCCACAGACAGATGAAGTTTAATCCAAATTGGATCAACCCCCTAATGTTAGACCCCTCCTGCCTGCTACAAGACCGTGCCGACAGATAACCCTCTAACACACTCTGCATAGTTATCTTACACGTGGATTTTTCAGAATATTATACGGTGTAGCATTATTGTCAATACACATTCAGTGATATTCTGAAAATAGCAATATTGGGCTGTCAGATCTCTATCCCAAAACTTAATAAACGAAAATAAAAAATAAAAGACACATATGTATATGTCGGTGATGTAGACAGAGGGAGAAAACAAGTACACGACGGTTATCCGTGAAACGTCAAATATAAATAGAGTCCGACAATATTTCTCTTTTCTATGGTCCAACGTGACATCGCAAATAAAGGTTTTTACTTTGAAAGAGATACGTGAAAATATACAAATATTCTTATTTAAGTACGACGAATACCGAATACTGATGCATACCTACGTCTTGTTTATTTATTTTTGTCCATTAAATGTTGGGATCTCACTGACATCTCAATATTGATATTTTCAGAATAGCACACATGTGAGAGATGTGTGTAAGAGACATGTGTAAGAAATGCCTTATGTTTCATCTGACTTTGTTATTATTATTCACAAAGATAATTTATTTCAGCGTTATGGATTTTTTTTAAATTGGGAAATTTTATTTAACGAGAAAAATATCGGCATATTAGAATTTAGAATAAAAATGTACGCAAATCATTACGATAATTAAAAATATGTAATATAAATTTTTGTAAACATTTTTATGTATTTTTTTTCATGAAAATATTATTTATAATTCATTAATCTTCACCTGTCTTTACGATGAGAGATTCTGTTAATTCTCTCTCTAAGGTTAAGTAATAAAATATACAATTATATTTAAACGCTCATAGGGGTAATAAACATGTTTTTCACACAATTTAATGATCATGATGAATAATCTCTTCGACATTTACGCCAAATCCATAAATAATATTATTATATAAAGATTTAAAAAAAAAACTTATGTTTCTTTATTTTCAAAAGTGTATTATCATTGTGTAATCATAATATCTTAACAATGTTCATAAAATATATATACTCTGTACGCTAATGTCTATCTTTCAGGGTCGATAATGACCTGTTGGCGGTCTGTATATATTAGAAGGTATAATATTCAATGTAATAAAGATCTTTGATGAAATACCAGAGGAAATTATAAATATAAAAATTTAAAATAAAGCTTAAAATATGCGATGTGTAAATTTTATATATGTAAAAAGTGTAAAAATATTATTTTTTTACATAAGAGAAAATAACGTACTGTTAAAACAAAATATGAAACTAAATGCGTTGGAAATGCGGTCATTAAGTTTGTGTGAAAAATCTTTGGTCGATAGAGTGAGGAATGAACAAATTAAAAGTGAATGTAATGATGGCTACAGTGTGGTAGACAGAATTAAGAAAGATGTGCTGAGATGGTTTGGTCATAAGGAACGTTTGAGCGAGGAAAGGATGGTAAAGGTAATATATGAGGCGAGTGTTGAAGACAATAGGAAAAAAGGGCGTCCGCGAAAGACCTAGCATGTTCAGATACTCCAAATATTGGAGGATGGTCCTGTTAAAAGCCCAAAAACTGTAGATCTTGCATGAGAAGATGTATGAATGTAGTCGAAGCAAAAGTGGTGTGCCAAGATAGAAGAATATGGCGTTCTATCCTCTCTGCCTACCTGAATCGTGACTTGAAAGCCTAAGTCACGTTGAATGCTACCCTTAATTCTAAATTATTTATTTACATATACGTTACTAGAGAAGGCCAAAGGCTACATCTAATTAAGATAGTTTTAGTTGAAATGGGTTGAGTTTGAAATAAATAATTTATTGTTTTTTTTTGTTATTTTAACCCTGTCTCATTAAAAATAAAAGGAATACCCTCAGACTGCCATACAATTTTAACGCATTAAAATATTTCACTTCGTGCCTTAACTATTTAACGAAAGTAATACCTACATACCTGAAAAATACAATTAGATAGAATTTTGCTTTTCCTTATTCAAAAAAATATATAAAACGTTATTACGAGAAAAAAAATTAAGAACTGACATATTATTGTATTGTAAATTGGTTAAAAGGATTTTTTTTATGTAAGAATAATTTTAACTAAGATGATTAAAGTAATAAAGAAACTTTAAAAAAAATCGCTAATTCGTGGATACAACCTTTGTTTTCGTCTCTCTTTACACTGACTGTAAATCAGTATTTTAGTTTTGTCGAGCAAAAAAATTTGAATTCAGCTTTTATCTAATACAAAAGTCACTGGACACAAATTTTACTGGAGTACTATTCTGTAATTTTCAAGAATATTTATTGAGAATATTTTTCTCGATAAAATATATATATATATATATATATATATAAATAAAAATATAAATACAAATAAAGAATATCAAGAATACTTGTCTCTGAAATACTGACGCACATCATTTGTATTGCTCAGGTTCGCACTAGAAAAGTTCACACGTTAGTCTGTGGTATTGACCGCTGTCTGTTTCACTGTCTGTTTGCTTCTATGGTTTTGTTTCAGTCAAATCAATATGAACTTCTGTAAGTTTCGAGAAAACAGTCACGCTTTAGCAAAATCTTCTAGATTGTTTGGAAAATTTCTATACTGTTTTTCTCAATTTTTGAATAAAGTGACTATATTTTTTAATAAAAAATTTCGATTTTTCTATATACTTAGATGCCTCATACATTTATGCTAATGTTTTTTTTTTAGTTTAAAGCAATATATGATTTACTTTTGCGCGACTCCCATAAAGTAGACGTAGTCTCCAGGGGGTTAGGACCTTTCCTTCATCCTTGCAGGTATCTCCTATGCCTCACGTTTATTTGCGTTACTCCTTTGATTAATTCGTGTGTGCCTTAGTGATAAATGGAAGCATCGTGAAAGAGATTGAAACAAATTAAGGGTTGATTACAAGGATTTGAATTCAGAACCGAAATACTTCAACGTTTAAATTAAATATTAATATTGAATTGATAACTTTGATCGCGATGGTAAAGGAATGACTATAAAATAGACTGAATAATATAATCGAACCAATTACATTATATTAATACGGACGGAAGGAATACAATAAGTATAGTTTGGCGAATTGAAAGTTTGTCTAGAATATCTGAAAATATGGCGGACTTGAAAATAATAAATATTTTATTAAATAAAATACATTATTATCGTGAATTTGCATTTTCAGAACAAAATCTGTGAATTTTTAAACAAATTTTTTAACAAATTTTTAAACAAAATTTTTAAACGAAACGAAAAATCATGTATACAAAAAAAAAATTAAGCTTCTACTGGATTTCGAACCAACGGACCTCCACTATATCAGGAATGGCGAGTTATCCAATTTCGTTAATTTTATTTTTTGTATGTTTTCTAATTGGTTTATGGTTAATCTAATATGTGTAATAAATACTTAATAAAGATCTACATATTTTTTGTACACGAAAGTTGATAGATTCTGTTCACTTGAGGAAAGCCACTTGAATTAGTGTGAGTAACAGTCCGTTTACAAAATCTCGTAACATTCTTTTTTAGAGTAAATGACAGACGCAAAAAATAAATATAAATATTATTTTTTTAAATTTCTCAGGTTTTCACGGCCGTTCAGAATCCTCTTTGTATAGTTTTCTGGAATATTCTGCCATGTATATGTGACCTCTCTGAAAATATTATTTTAGTTTCTTACCCTAAAAGAAGCATAGGTACAAGTAATATAAAAAAAAAACTCATTCCGTTTTCAAAATAAATATGTTTTCAAAATTGTTATTAAATAAAACGAAAACATTCAGTAGGTATAAGCTTTGGATTTTTTTAAATATTTCACTTTATTAAAAATTGAAACTAATAAGTAAATCCATTACCTGCTATATCGCATATGCCATTGGTATTAATCATTATTCAAAATATATAATTCTCTACGTACTACTGTCCGTCACCAACGCTACCAGAATGCTCCAATAATATTGTGATATTATATAGCAATGAGGTATAAGAAGCAAAAAAAGCATATTTCTCTTTTTAATAATGTCCATCACTAACGTTATCAAGACGCTACTATAGATAGCGCTGTTCTATCAGCATTAACTGGCGGCCGAAATATATAACAAAAGCACGTCATTTTTGATGGGTTATGGCTAGTTTTAAATAAATAATATATAAGCAGGTATAATTCTAAATAAATGGTTTCAAAATCTTATAATTAATTTTAATCAATAAGAAATTATTGTCTTCTGTATCGGACTCCGAATCCTCATCTGAATTTATATTAAATTGATTTAAGTCTATGGTCACAGTATCGTGAACTTGCAGTCACCGTATTTATAATAAAAAAATATTAAACAAAGAAACGACCGCTCCGCGTTACTGTCAGGGTGATACTGAATTTTTCAATGGAATAGCTTTAAAAAAGGAATACCACTACACAATTTACGTGTTACAGAGGGTATTACTCACAATAATGCAAGTAGCTTACCTAAAGTGAATGGACTCTACCTTGTAAAATATGTAAATAAACGTGCGATTTTCGTACAGGAAAGGTATCAAAAAACAAATTCTCAAGGAAACCGAGAACGATTTTGCTGCGTTTGAAAAGTGAATAGAAATAAAAGAATATCGGTATTTTAATTTTGATGCTGATATGACATTAAATAAAAATGCTTTCTACATGTTCACATTATACATAGTTACGAGTATCTAAAAAATTGTAACTACGCATTGTTGAAGTCTCTCGAATAATCCACATGAATTTGGAAACAACTGTTCTCGAATAAACTATAAAACACTTGAAATATAGAGGAATTAGTTGAGCATTCTCGAACATTCGTAAAACCAACAACCAAGAATCTTCTCGAGAGTTATTATAAAACCATAAATATATTATTATAAAACTGCGCCGTGCTATGCAATCGAGTTTGTTTTGACATGTTTTGACAGTCGTGAAATAATCGATTTGAGAAATGACAGAAATTAAGCGAAATAATCGGGCGAGTTCTTGTGAATGAGCGATTAATAAGTAGGCTGTTAAATGATTGAGTAGCTTGTGGTTAAGACATTCGCCTCGTGATTCATAACATAGGTTGCGCGTTCGAACCTCACTTCAGACTAGCAAGTTAGTCCTATTTTCATAGCACAAGCGTTTAGCTTAGTTTGAAAGTGGTAAGAATATTAATGTGATACGTATTCCGTGTTCGAATCTCTATTTAAAAAAAAAATGCAACTGCTACGTGCAAAAATTGGATGGAAAGTTTGCAGCGTTAATAATGTGTTCAAAAATGTGTTATGAATTGTGAAATAGTGTAATTCTAATATCAGTGCTAAATTTAATTTGTGTCGAGTGACTTTGCCCATTCAATAATTGATTTCACATCAATTAACGATTCGCTAATTAATTTCCAGTGTTTTCACTTACCTCCCGCAGCCACGATCTGTGTCACTATATTTTTAAAAGGAATATTAAACAATATTTTTTTCTGTGTATATATGATTTCCGAATTATTTACCGTATACACAAGAATGCGCCTGAAAATTATTATATTCCATTTTTGATTAATTTTATTTACTTGTTATACCGCTGGTTTAGAACTGAAGAAAGCTTGTAATTTAATCAGTATCTTTAAAACGTCTTTGAAAACAAATTTCAATTGTAGAAATCGACGAATGTAAGACAAAACGAAAATTCATGAAAATCAACTTACTGCTTCAGCCGTTTTCAATTTCGGGTAATTTATACATTCAGCTTCCATCAACGTCACGCTCTTCATTTTATTTAAATGCAGTTTTGTTTAAGTTATAAAAAAAAAATTGCATAGAACTCGTCATTTATATTGTGAAACCTGACAAATGTTAAGACTTATAATATTTAAAATATAAATTATAATACCAGTTTATTGTTTTACTTAAAGCTGTTGCGCAAATGATTTTTTTGTTTACGCCTTTTGTTCGGGCAAAAACGTGGCCGTTTGTTCAAACAACGTTATTTGGCAAAATAGGCGAAGCGACATATGTACCTACGTGTTTATTAAGCATTGGACAGCTTTATCTCGACATTTGGTAAGTAAATTGGATGAATTAAGTAATCCCTTGTTATTTACATAGCAAACCGTATACTTAGGTATTGTTTACGTCGCAGGTATGTTCATGTGTATAACCTTGGCCCCATGCTTTATTTAGATCAGTGATTTTGAACCCTTTTGAATACACGACCATTTTGCAAATAAGAAAATTCTGGCGATACTTAGGTCCAAAATAATTTCTGTGTTTTAAAAATACGTTTAAAATTCAGTTACTTTTCAGAACTGGATTCTAAAGTTGCCAATGGGTAAAGATGGGTAAATAAATCCTCTTTTGTAAATAAATATAATAATTAAATATGTACCTTAGTAAGTGCCAATAAAAAAAACACCCCCTCGTAAAGAATTACCCGATATTTACCTAAATTTTACTCTCCCAGTTAGTGGTATAATCCCTGAAATATATTATCAAGGGATAAATACGTATTATTTACAAAGTCAGTTAATGTTTCTGGAATAATTTACACACTAATTATCCAATTAGTAATTTGCACTATTGTCACTCCCGCGTAACTTGTCTCTCATATGCTGACGCACGTTTCTTTAATCGTTCAGGTCCGCACTAGCTTGAAACGCACAAAACTTCTCGCTTGTCGGTAGGTACTCGCGCCGGATTACTGTGGCTCGGTTAAACACGCGCTAGTCACAGTGCTGCGGTTTTAGTCGCTTGTTATGTCGCATTTTTCAATGTCAAACAAATATTGTCGCGCAGTAGCCGGTCCTTTTTTGTAGATACTGTCGCGCAGCGATGGTTCCAGAATCTATAAGAATAAGCCAGTCGTTTCCAGATTCCGTATTTCCTTCTTTTTCTACCATCTTGTGACAAAATTATTAGTTACAGGCATTGATAATAAAAAACTGAAAATCACATTGCATGTGAAATTTGAAAGGGCTTTGGCATTAAAACACCACGCTTGCCAAACGGGTTGGTGAGTTTTGAAATCAGCCGCCATTAACAATGGGAATAGACGATGTTTATAGCCGCCTATTATGGGTCAGACGCTACTACCTGCTGATCTGCAAGAGGTATTCTATTTCCTTACTATCATACATATCTGATGAGCTTTCCCCTATTCGCCACCTAGGGACGCATCTCCTAGTGGTTACAGGCTCCGCTGAAGAATTCCAGGAAGGGTATGGAAGAGGCCTATATCCAGTAGTGGAGAGATGAAGGCTGAGGAATAAGAAGGTGTGAAATGATTTTTTTTTCATAATGAATGTAAAAGGAACACAAGAATTTTTTCATGACACATTGTTGTCTACCCAAAAACGTACATTGTGTCATTATTTTGTTTCCATTCTTAGGTACAAACTAATTATGTAAATAAGTCACGAATCCTGTTTAGAAATACACAATTACTTGATTATATAATTTCATCAATTGTAAAGGCCGGATACTTCTAGAGAATTCCCTTTCAACTCACTTACTTATTTGAAATTACACCCATTCGTTAGCATTATTGCGTTCCCAACCTCTAATATGTGAACACAGCAGTTTCAAACTCTCCGGTATTTTTTTTTGAAACATCAAATGCATAAACCTTACGCAATACTCGTGTATTTGATGATTTGAATGTGTGATTTTTCACATCTCTTTTCACTCTCATAAAATTGCGTAAACAATGAATGTTTTGTTTATAAATATAAAATAGATAACTTATATGTTTTCGTTCTTAGCGTTAGGTGGAGAACTTTGTAGGTACTCTGGAGTCAAGAAAAACTCGCTGTTCTGCTTCAAGGTATTTTATTGGTTTGTACAAAGAAGTTCATGCGACAATATTATGGTATTCAGACAGAGAATAAGTATTACTGATGTGTTAGCTGAGTGGTAAGGGGGCGCTTCATTATGGCGCCTCTTAATTTATGCCCATTCGCTCTCTTGTATTGTCTATCTCAAACAGACGTCCATCTGGATACATTATACTTTAAGTAAAGGAACGTCAAGTAAGTCACCACTTTCAGTCAAACTGTGATAATATTGTAACGAAACTAAAAAAAGAATCACGCACTTCTGTCAAAGTGACAGTTGTTTGAAGTTGGCACAATACTATCGAAAGATCTGGAATCACCTCCAACTTTCGAGTGACGTCTGCAACTTTCCAGGAAAATCTGTAATTTACGAGTACTTGCTAGTATACACTGGGAACGTCTGAATAACAGCATTAGCCATATAAATATGACACACGGGAGTAAGGTGTGAGTTGTTTTCCGTGCGCGTTGGTGCGCGTTGACAAGCGATAATACAAGCGAAGACAGCCGCGGGCGGCGGGTCAGGCCGGCCAAGAGAGCGGTAGCAGCTAGAAGCCAGTGATGCCAAGCGAGCGGTAATTCGACAGCGATTCTAGAAAGTTCTTACGTAGCGAAATAAAACCGAAACGAAATTAATAAGTGCGGAAATTGATGGAATATTCTAGTGAATAGTGAATAAAGTGTTAAAGCGAATATAAAGTGTCTATTTATGAGTGATAAATTTGCGAAATAGTTTAATTCAAAGAAAAAGGTTACATTTAATAGTGATAACGACTTTGTACGTGAGTTTAATTATTCAGTAATCAATAAATCCCGTCATTAAATCCCAGCGTTTTCATTAATTCCTCCTGCAGCCACGACACGTGGACAATATGTTTTGAATAAAACTTTGGAACTGATCTCAGAACCCAGGAAAAAAATATTTTATAAGCCGTTTTAGTATTTTTTCAGTAGGTTCTATGTATGTATGCTTTGATCATATGCTTGTCTGGAGATATTTGAGAAACTCTTATTTTCTTAGTGTGTTGGCTAAGCTAACCTTATTTCTTATTCCAAAATGTATTGCAGTACTGTCCACACAGCATCGATGATACCATTATTTAGTTTCATTTTTAATATATTTGTATAACATAGTTTCTAATGTAGTTAAGAAATATTTTTATTGATGTAATTATATAATATCAAATTCCACTTCGTAATTTATTTAATTCGTCTTCTGATTTTTCATGTTTTCTTTTAATCTCTGATTTATTTTTCAAATATATCATTATCATCAGTTAGCAAACATCTACAAGAATCGTTATACATTGGTTTAAGGAATCTAAAATTTCTTAATACTTCTGTACTGGTATATTTAAACACTTTTTACACAGTAACGTTATGTTTTAAAATGTACTTTAATTTAAAAAATTTATTAATGAAAATATAAAAATAAACTGGTGAAGGAAAAAATCCGCCAAATTTTCAGTTCAAATCTTGGCACCATTTTATTTAGAAAAACAAGAATCGCTGCTCTGGAATATACCCTATTATATTCCCTCATTACACCGAAGTCATTATTCAACAAATAAAAAATTGCGTTATAACCATTTTTGGAAATTGCTCAGCGTTCGAAAAAAGAAATTTCGCTTTATATCTGTGACTCAGCAAAAATGTTTCATTTCAGAGTGGAAAATCGAAAATGGATTACAAAATTCTAATACCAAAAGTTGCCTGTGACCACCTCCCATTTTTCTCTTTAAAAAGCCATTAAACGCAATTTTAACACAGCTCTACGCCATTAAGTCATGATTTATTAATATCAATTATTAAAAAATATTTTTTTAATATAACGTAATTTCCAGTAAGGTTGTTGAAGTCCAAGCACAATTTTGGAACTTATCCCAGTTATAATAATTTCGTTGTCTGTCCGTCGTTTTTTAAAGTATAAACAAATCTATTCGTTCATTCTATTATTATTTTTGACAGGTTACAGCTAGTTTTATATTCAAAGTTGGGATTGGAGACATCTGGTGGAATGTGATGATTACTTATTTTATTTCCTCTAATGATCAAAAAATTCATCCCCACTACGTGAGTCACTACTCAAATATATGGTTGATAAAATGTCTGTATTTATGTTAGTTATTGATTACACCTGATGATGAGAGGGACTGCTCCTCTCGAAACTATAGTAGTGATAGACATAACTAAACATGTGTGAATTCCAAAGTTAATTTATGGCCAGTTATAAAAATTGTATAAATTTAAAAAAATAGAAATGCAAACACGGAATACCTACGTACCACATCAATATTCTTACTATTTTCAAACGAAACTAAACGCTTTTATTGTGAAAGTAGAACCAAATTTTTGCTCTGGAGTGAGGTTTAAACCCATGACCTTTGGATCACGAGGCGAGAGTCTTGACCACAAAACCAATAAGCTTCAAATAATGATGACATTTTATTCATATTAGAGCATATAAACACGTTAATAAAAAAATAAAGACAGGCTTTTTATGTTTTTAATCATTTTTTTAATAGCGACATGCAGTATCAAAATTTAAACACTTAGTCAAATTTAAATGCTTAGCTTTATGGCTGAGAGCCCTATAATAATAAAAAAATATTAATTTTAATCGTAATAATGATCTTATCATGTTTAAAAATATTTATTTATGTATATTCATCCATTTTACGTAAATATTGAAAGTTTCAAAGCTCTAACTAGTCGAAAAGATGGTAAAAATCAATTTTAAAATTCTACAACAAGCATGATAAAAAGAGAGTTAAATAAAAGCATGTAATTAAATAAAAGCATGCAAGTAAATAAAAGCATATAAAAAGAAAAGGTGGCGTATATTCAAGAATCTTTGGCTTGAAGATAACTAGTGGAAAACAAATCAAGTTCCAGAGTCAATCCTACGTAACTGCGGCAGACGAAAATCGCTTATAAAAGAAATGTCTGCAGGATTTTTCCTTAACCTCGCTCGTTTTTCACGATTAACATGTAAATTGGAGGTTCTGGTGGGCGTTAGCGACTCCTTCTCTCGAGATAACGCGGTATGGAACGTTGTTAAGACACCTTAAGCGCATGTAAGCTTAGCTTTTCAGGTAGAGATGCAGAATTATGGTGTGGAGAGAATTTTATGTCTTTTTGCAGATGGCTGAGCACTTGTACAGAAGTTTTGTGGATATCTTTATGAAAACATTAGCATCAATGTAGTTTTCTTGAATCTTCTGTGTCATCAGGGTTTCGCATAAGAAGCAGACGTCGTTTTAAGAGACTGGAACGAAATATGATTTGTATACACTGTATACGATGATTTTGGGGCGGGGCAATACATATGTCATAATTTTTTTAAATGAAAAATCCCATGATTGATAACACAATAACTAGAAACAAAAGTGTGCCTACATTACGTAATTGTACCATTAATATAACTTTATGTTGAATTGAATTAAGATAAATTATAGGTATTTATTGGAGAAATGTGTATGAAAATCTTATATATGATGGCCCAGGGCTTATACTGGCTTATACTCTACGAAATGGCTTAAATTATCACTTTACACAATGCAAAATTCACAAATTCATGAAAGATTTGGCAAATACTTCGTGGTGCAACATTATAATTGAAAATGTGTTTTATTTTACTTTGTAATACACATAAAATTTGAGTTATTGAATTACTACTATAGTTTCGAGAGGAGCAGTCCCACCATCATCAGGTATAGATAATGTAATAAAATAGTAACTATTTCTGTTAACTGTTATTATCTATACCTGATGACGAGAGGGACTGTTTATCTGTAAACTAAAGTAGTAATTTAATTATTCATATTATGTGCGTGTATTACAAAGTAAAATAAAACAAATTTAAATCCACAAATTCCATCATAAGAACATCCACATATAAATTGGAAAGTTGTATGTATATTCCAAATCTGAAAACTTTCCGTATATTTGTTTAAACTATACTAGAGACATCTGTAATATTTCTCGTGAAATAGTATACATAGATTTCGTAGCTGGTAATGATACCTCTATATTTTAATGTGGAGTATTGAGACTTCTATAATTTATTTTAATAAAAATATTAATCCCGCAGTGGACAAATCCAGTAAATATGTTATTGTCCCAGCGATATAAAATGAACTATTATGACTTCCAGTACGGAATCTGTATTACTTTTCTTCTTTTACTTCTTTAAAGGCACCACAGGACGTCACAGAAGTCCATTTTTTAGTCATAATAGAGCCTCATCCGTCCCTTGACATCGCATACATCTTTCAGATCTGATTCCATGCCTTCCGCTATGTTTTGATCTTCCTCTCGATGTCAATTCTTGCTTGGCATGTGTATGAGGGATTTGTGCATATTGCGGGATTCATCTTTTCTTACTTCATGTGTCTTCCACTATGGCCTCCTTTTTTTACTACCCTCATGATATCTGGGGCATTGTACCATTTTTCCTCCTCCATTATCGGTCAAGCGATCACGTACCATACATTAAATTTTACACGAGAGATTTTCGACTAGCTTTAACCTGTTTTTTTGTCCTAAACTGACCTAAATTAAAGCTGTAAAGATAATTAGACACATAAATAGGTACCAGCTTCAAATATTCTAAACCCTCATTAACCTTATTTAATCCCCACGATAACAATAATAGTTTAATATCGATCACTGGGTAAGCGTTCCTTCACTATCTCATTCACGAATCGTTTAATAAAATTTTCACTAGGTTGGTTCGCTTGCTTTGTTAGCTGATTGCCGTAAAAGTCTCAAAACGAAATTGGATCTTTGGCAGCAAAATATATACATTTGAATTTATAAAGCACTAGCTGTGCCTGCGCGGCTTCGTAGGAGTAGATTTTTTGTAACTTTTAGTCATAATTTATCAATTTGTGTACTAACCTTAACCCTTAATTACTTGCATGGGGTTAAAGCATTTTCGCATTAAAAAAAAAGTACTTGTCTTGTTTAAAGTACTTTCCCCGCGCCTTCGCAAGCTTCCTAACTTATGTCAAAGTTTGCATTTTAGCAGCAGTCAAGTCACGGGAGCAGAAGAACGTGTCTCTGCTCTCTTGGGCAGTGACCCCATGCGAATAGTTACGTAACTTTTATGAAAGAGGTGAGTTGCTTATTTTACTATATTTTTTCGTATATTATTACTTCAATTTATATTATTAGTAACTCAGTGTATAAATAAATGTCACGAAACAAAGATATCCAAACATTACATTATAAATGTCACAGGCATGAATGCACTCGTGCATCGAGCAAATACAAACAATTTACGTACCTACTTATGCGAGGCGTCATTTCTTGTGGCAATTATTTATCGAACTTGTTCAAAATTACCAGAGACGACGACTCGAAGTCAATGCAACTCCTAAAAAATCATCTTTTAGAAGAGTATGACCTGGATAATCGCATTCCATCATCCACAACAAAACGTGGGCGTTGCAACAACTGTCTGCGGAAAGGCGATCGCAAAGTGGAAACAAGATGCAAAAATACGCAGTGTGCAATAATAACTCATTTATATAACGTCAACAGAGTGATAACAATGATTTCGAGAGTTCCTAAAGCTATTGCAATTTTTAATTTTGATTTCAAGTACAAAAAAGAAATACCTGAACACTAAAGCCAATATATTTGAAAACCAGTTCGATTTTGCGAATAAACCATTATTTGATTTATTTCAGTGCCTACTTGTCAATCTCCCTTATTCTCACAACAACTGTAGTTACGCCACAGTTCCAAAATTAACTTCTATACCAAATTATGTTCATAATTAGTACGCGTCCGTTCTGATGATGCTGTGGTTTCAAAACCAATAGACGTAAAGTTACTCCAAGTGGTTAATTTATAGTTTTAAGTTAATTAAACTCAATAATTGTCTTCAACTATACAGTAAATGCTATAAACATCAAAAATATTTAAAATTAGACACTTTAATTATGAAAAGAAATGAAACGACGTAGGAATGCGTTTTCCATTTACTCTTTACCCCATGGAATAAAGCAACTTGCGGTGAACTAAGTGATGTTTTTTTTTGTTTTCCCTGCATTCGTGTTTTTCATTAAAGAATTTTCATTAAGGCAAGAAAGTAAGTTGTCTTAGCTGAAACTCATTTTCTTTGAGTTTTTCATTCATACGTTTCGGCCCGAGAGCCTTGTAAATGTGGCATTTCTCTAGAGCCTTTTCAGGATATGAAAAAGACAGATGAATAGACTAAATCAGGTGTTGGCGACCCACGACCATCGTGAGCCGTATGCATTTTTTATTATTAATTTACGTGTGTGATTAAACAAAGAAATGAAATTTCACATTCAATTGGATGGAAACCCTAAACAATGATATCTCTACTTTATTCAAACAGGTCCAATATCATCTAAAATAACTTAAATTCTTCCTCTTATTAGACCGCCATATTATATTAATAATAACATAGGTCTGTTACTCTTCAATTCAAAGTCAAAAATAGATAATACCTATAGAAAAAAACGGAGTTCATGAAATTTTATCCGGGGATTATAATATTGAGTAAATCGATCAAACTTCTAAAAATCTCAATATAAGACTTAAATTCATTTTCTTACAAGTAATAACATTTCTGAATTCACGAAAAACATTTTTTTTATATTTATTAATTTATATTATCGCAATTACAAATATACTTTTTTACATTAGCTTATATCGCCCCACTTAATTACACGTATTCTGCGGCAGTATAATTAACAATTTAATATGGAAATAATATTTAACAATACTATATAAAACAATACAAAATAAAAATGTACAAAAAACATACAGAAATACATAAAAAAAGATATATACAAAATGGATAGTAATTTTTTGGACCATTCACTTTCTCCAACCTGTTGCGCATTAAGATAGTAAAATTAATAATTTTGCAAGCTTATAAATTTAAAAAAATTGAATTCGGGTACTTACTTGCTAAACAATTTTGTTTTAGTAACTCTTCTCCCCTGTTCTGTATCTCTGGCTCTTTTAGATTTAAACTTCTTCCTCAACTGCAGTCTCATCGTATTTTTTCTTTTTGTGTAACGTTCGTGCTCATGTCAATTTGCAACATTTTTACATTAAATTTCATTTAAAATTGTACTACACCATACCATACTATACCATACCGTATCCATATCCGATAAAATTGTACTACACCCCTGATGATGCAACGAATATATGTATTTACGTGAACTTCAAAATAAACCTAAATTCAAATTCTTAAATTTAAAAGCAACCTAAATTCATTATCTTTGTTTCAAAATGTACTTTAGTTCATTTTAAATGTTGAAATTACTCGCTAAATAAACAATTTTCATTTAAGTAATGTTTTTTTTATATTTCTTATTTTATCCTAGTCAAGTTATAAACAAGGTATAAGAGAGAATTCTTTGATTTTTCTAAAAAAAAATTTATGGCGTATAATAGGTTTTAATGTTGAACTGCTCATACAACGGTACTGCAGTAATTTATATGAGTAACAATTACAGAATTCTTTATTGCTATTATACATTAGTCGGTACTGAGTAATCTTTATATCATTTATTTCAAAATTTTATTTTTCGTCTAGAACCCATTATGTTTCGAAATATTCCATTTAAGTCACTTCGTTTTGATAGTGACCATCTATGGCAATTGCTGGGATGACTGATATTTTTATTTATAATATTTAAACTTCCACGTCCCACTTTCTATGCAAGGATATGACTGTACAAAAAACCAAACCATGCCAAAACCATTACGATTGCCCAAGATTCATCCTATAGAGTAGCAATCAGTCAGTAAAAAATTTAAAAGATTTCCATTAAGCAATTAAACGTAAAAAAAGCATAGCTTTTATACGTTAAAAATCTTGCGCTATTTCTCCCACCTCTCCTGTAAATTTGTTTGTTCTCTGTAATCTACGTTCGGTGCGCGCTGGCCGAGGTTCTTAAATCACCGGGTAGACGGGGGGAAACATTTACTCCGAGGCTTAAAAAATACTTCACTTTAATGACTTTCGACGGTAAACTATTGCGATGGGATTGTCAAACGTGATCCGTTCGGTTAACCGCGCTCAGGAGGATACTGTGAGGTTCTACTTTCTAGTTTTTACGGCCACTATCCGTTTAAAGGGTGATATTAAACCGACTCGGGTTTATGAAGAAAATGAGATTTAGAATCTTTAAGTATCGTCATTTCATTAATTAAAATCGGTTTAATATTAACTTTATTTCATTTCTGGCGTCTTTTAAGATTTTTATTAGTGGAGGTTTCTGTGCTTTTATAAACCTTTTTCCCTTATAATGTATATATTTTATGTTGTTACTAAGGGATTTAAATTTATGGAACACTGGAGCATGGTATTCGGAACTGAAACATGACGTTCATCAAGGGTTTGGTAAGGGAACTTAAGACATCTGTTATCTATACTTCCTCTGAAACAATGTCATAAGTTCTTTTATAATGCATTATCTTGATTTAAAATATCTTGTTACTTGTTTGACCTGACTCAGCAAAATAACCATAACAACACATCACTGCTTGACCCAAATACCTAAATTGTTTTTTCGACAAGACATTTTTGCAATTAGACTCCCATTGAATCATCTTCACAATATCGAAATCGTATTGTATTGTGATGATTGTGTAAAGAATGTGAACCAATTAGTGCAAACAGCAAATTATTTATCATTTAATAAATTGACTCCACGCAATTCCATGCAATATGTTAAGCCTACTAAAATTATTTGCTTAATGACATTAATGTATTTTTCTGTTTCTTTTCAGGTAATAAATCATCTTAGCATTCTAAGCGAAAAATTGTCAGGTACGAAAAAAATATTTTGTTTACTTTCTTTTAAATATTGTCAAAAGATCGTGGCTGTGTAAGGCAAATAAAACACTTGATAATAAACACTTAGAATATGAATAAAATAAGATTTAATTAATTAACTTTAATCACTGGTTGCGAATTTAACTTTATATTTAGATCGATGTAGATATATTTTTCAATTCACAATATCGCGCAATCACTCGTCTATGGAACCCTTTATACTCGTATGTTTAATATTCGCACGTGTGTGGTCACTTATTCTCAAAAACCCGTTAGGTTCTCACTAGGATTTCGCTTTTATCTGTCTTTGCCAATATCAAAATTAAAGTACCTCTCTATGCACGCTCCTACAAAATCAATAACAAGTCGTGTTCTAGAAAGTTCTTGCGAATTTTAGGGAATATGGTGATTTCGAGAATGTTCCCATATAATTTTGCACTTTTTTTTTTTTTTTTTTTTTTTAAATAAATAGAGATGCGAACACGGAATACGTGTCACATCAATATTCTTACTATTTTCAAACTAAGCTAAACGCTTGTGCTATGAAAATAGGACTAACTTGCTAGTCTGGGCTGAGATTCGAACCCGCGACCATTGGATCACGAGGCGAGTGTCCTAAGCACAAGACCAACAAGCTACTCTTTCTACTAACGAGTTTTTTATAAAATCTGCTGGATTGTTCGTAGGACTTCAATTATATTTTACCAATTATTTTAAACTTGCGACAATTTATATGTTTTAAATGACATCTTAACAAATACAGTGTCCCTTTAACATCTTAACAAATACAACCTTTGTGCATAAAAAAACTGTATATTATCTAGTAAGATGAACCAACATTATTTAAGTTGATCTCTTTATTTATTTGTCTTTTATTTTGTCGTGTATTACACACGAGACTTTATATATTAGGTCCTTACATATAAAATTGGCGTTTTACCGTACTGGCAAATTTGTTCTCAAATATCTTCTCTTTGGTTAGGAATTCCAAATCCAAATTTATACAGCTATTTACTCATGTATTTGTGTTTTGAAAATTATAATTCATTTGTTTTTTCCTCAATTGTTTTTTTCTTTGCGTCACTCAGTTTACAAAATGAAAAACTTGAAATATCGCGTTATTTACGAGTACGAGTTCCACCGTGGCACCAGTGCTGCAGAAACGGCTCGAAGGATTATTGATGTGTATGGCGACGGTGCCGCAAAAGAAAACACAGTGCGTTTTTGGTTCCAACGTTTTCGTTCTGGAAATTTCGACCTGCAGAACAAGCCCCGTGGACGGCCGGAGACCAAAGTTGATAATGAAGAATTGAAGGCTATTGTGGAAGCGGATCCATCGCAAACCACATCCGAGTTAGCTGCAGGCTGCGGTGTTAGTGATAAAACTGTTTTAATCCACTTGAAGCAAATTGGTAAGGTGAAAAAGCTTGAAAGGTGGGTACCTCACGAATTGAGTGAAGCAAATCAACAAACGCGCGTTGACTGCTGCGTTGCATTACTCAACCGGCACAATAATGAAGGGATTTTAAATCGAATCATTACCTGTGATGAAAAGTGGATCCTGTACGATAATCGGAAGCGCTCATCGCAATGGCTGAACCCTGCCGAACCAGCCAAACCATGCCCCAAGCGAAAATTGACTCCAAAAAAATTACTTGTGAGCGTTTGGTGGACTAGTGCTGGTGTCGTTCACTACAGCTTTCTTAAATCTGGTCAGACGATTACGGCAGATGTCTTTTGTCAGCAACTGCAAACCATGATGGAAAAGCTAGCTGCTAAACAACCGAGGCTGGTTAATCGCTCTAGGCCACTGCTGCTTCATGATAACGCTAGACCACACACTGCACAACAGACGGCTACCAAATTAGAGGAGCTTCAATTGGAATGTCTAAGACATCCACCGTACTCTCCGGACCTTGCCCCAACAGATTACCATTTTTTTCGAAATTTGGATAACTTCTTGCAAAGGAAAAAATTCAACTCCGATGGGGCAGTCCAAACCGCCTTCAAAGATTTTATTGATTCCCGTCCGAATGGTTTTTTTAGTAAAGGGATCGATGAACTACTTATGAGATGGCAAAAGTGCATAGATAGCAATGGTACATACTTTGATTAAATAAATATATTATAATAAAAAAAAATCGGCTTTGTGTTCCTCCCATACTAAACGCCAATTTCATATGTAAGGACCTAATATTTATATTGCATTATACACGAAGGAATCAGCTTTCAGCTGGTTTAATGAATCCTAGAATTTACTGCCCACTGCCATCAGTGTTTATGATCAGCGTGCCCAAATAAATTGGCTCTCAAACTACCTCGCATACTGTTTTTTTTTGTTAATTTGTGAAAATGCAGTCACGTAATTCACAATCATTGTTCTCATGCAACTCGGTTAATTACTCGGTTGTATTCATATTTTACGACGACCCATTTAATGACAACCAAGTTGCTCGAATACAATATTTAATTAATATTTTTTTTAAGTACGTGCATTAGTAAATAAATAATTTATTTCTATCCACGTACGTGATGGGGGCCTTTAATGTTTAGAAAACAATAAATATTTTAAAAAATGAAATAAAATTTAGAATATTTGGCCAACGTTATATATATATAACGTTGGCTTAGATGGTAATGGTCACCAACATGCGGAAGAAGTCCGATTTTACCCACATAATCTTCATGTATTTAATGTTTACATATATGTACATCGTGACGTATGTAGTTGAAGTGTATCGTGTGGTATGCAAGAATTTATACTCAAGGTTTATATATTCACTTGTTAATAGTGGATGCAATATTTACAGAAATTCAGTTTAATATTTATGTTACCAATTGTATAAGGTTACAAAGATAAAATCATTTAAATGGTTCTATGGTAAAAAATTACTAACCATCGCGGGCGGATGGTATTTGAGACTGCTCAAGTACTCCGTTCATGATTAACGTCATTAAAATATATTTTTCATTTATTCATTTAAAAAAAAAAATATATAGACGCAAATACGGAACACGTGTCGCACCAATATTCTTACTATTTTTAAATTAAACTAACCTCTTGTGCTATGAAAATATGACTACCACCGACCACTGAATCACTTAGCGAAAGCCAGAAATAACATGCTAAAGTATATAATTTAAAAAAAAATAAGAATGTCTGAAAATACATTTTTTAACACAATGTTAGATATGTAACCACTTACTGAGATTTTTAGTGTACCGGTTTCAAGACGCATCCGTCCTTTCATCAGGAAAAAATTATAGTGGTTGTCCCGACGAAGAGACGGGTACGTCTCAAAACCGGTAGACTAAAATTCTCAGTAAATGGTTATATACTAATATAACTAACATTTTGTTAACATGCCTAAACACAAAGTAAATGGCCTCAAATATAAATAAAATATGAATAATGAAACAAGTTTTTGATTACATTAATAAAGCATTTTACATTTCTTAGTTAAACACACAGTGACATACTATGCGCATTGCTCAATCGAGTCAACCTTCCTTAAGGAAATACATTTCTATATATTTACGGGGTATCATTAAAACAGAAGGGTAGATGAAGATAATTAAGTTTTCAATAATTACCCTCACTTCGTTAATGGTTATCGGTATACTATTAAGTTTAGTCTATTTTTGGTGAACTTCTGGGATTTTACTGTCCTAGTTAATAGTCGGCGTGCTCTAAGGGTCATCTAGTTTATTTTTGCTTGTATTTATAGATTTGTATTATATCTAAATGCTAACAATAAACTAGAAAGGTAGACCAGTGATATTAACAAACAAAATAATCAAGCCAGTTCCAAACATTATTTGAATTTACTTATGCACCAAAAATCCATAAAGAAAATTTTAACAATATTTTTATATATGTGTATGTTTTGAGAACATAACAACATGATTTTGTCCACAAAGGGATGATTTTTAATCAAGATTAATATTAAAGAAGTCTCACAGAGACCAACTAATTTATATGGAAAACGTGTGTGGAAGTCTTCACAAGGTGGCCACAGGGTTAGTGATCACTTTACACAATGCAATATTCACCAATTCCACCGTAAGAACATACACACATAATAATTTTTTTGAAAGTATTTATATTCTAAATCTGTATTTTTTCCAACATTTGAAGAGATCATGCTAAATATATGTGTGGTTTTTCCCATGACATAGTTTAAAATCCAGTTATTCTGTTTTTGGCACTTTCATAGAATCCATAAATAAAATGCGCCAAATATGGATTCAAGTTTTTCAATGATTTATTTACTTTACCTCTACGATGAGTTGTATTATTATTAAATTAGTTTTTATATTTTTAAATATACCGGTGATATCGATAGGTAGGTACCCTTTTATTTATTTGCATAATATTTTAATAGTTAACATAAAGAATCTATATTTCCACAGGCAGAAAATTATACAGAAAAATTCACCGAGGAACATAACACTAATTTTATTTTTAAATATTGTCACCAAACTTTAGCATGAATTATTTGAAATGCACAATTAGCCTCTTCCAAAATAACTACTTACAATATCTCTCTGCTTAACAATGTCAAAACAATTTGGAACTTACCTATCTAAGTTGGGATATTCATCAAGCACCCAGTTGAAACTTTCGCAAATTCGACAGTTATTTGTTATATATATTTAATACCTTTGCAGACTGACGTAAATAAAATTGTATTTAAATTTGTTAAAATAAAAATAAACGCGGTACGAACGTGTCATATGTAACGTAATTTAAAAAAATGAAATGGAGTTATTAAATCAAGATATATTGTAGATGTCTCATAGAGACATCTATTTATATGAGAAAGTAGGTATGAAGGAAATCTTAGGGCGTTTACAGGGCTTGCAAGCTGTCATGTAACTGGCTTTTAGTGATCACTTTTCACAATGTAGCATTCATTAACTGAACGCAAAAAAATAATATTTTTATTTAGTTAAAAAAAAACTAAACGTGGCAGAACGTGTCCTATGTAGCATAGTGAAAAAAAATTATTCAGTTATTAAGTCATGATATATTATAGATGTCGTACAGAAACCACCACATGTATCAATTTAGAAAGTTGTAGGTACCTACATATGGTATTTATATATCTCGCTTCTGTAATATTTCTTGATTTATGATGATTCTTCTGGGGCCAAAAATCTCGTAATTTTGTACTTGAAAAAAATTATTTAAATTTCGAAATTTTCTTGTAACTTTGTGAAAGGCCATTTTAAAAAATATTAGGTCCTTACATATGAAATTGGCGTTTTGCCGTACTGGCAAATTTGATCTCAAATATCTTCTCTTTGGTTAGGAATTCCAAATCCAAATTTATACAGCTATTTACTCAAGTATTTGTGTTTTAAAAATTATACTTCATTTGTTTTTTCCTCATTTGTTTTTTTCTTTGCGTCACTCAGTTTACAAAATGAAAAGCTTGAAATATCGCGTTATTTACGAGTACGAGTTCCACCGTGGCACCAGTGCTGCAGAAACGGCTCGAAGGATTAATGATGTGTATGGCGACGGTGCCGCAAAAGAAAACACAGTGCGTTTTTGGTTCCAACGTTTTCGTTCTGGAAATTTCGACCTGCAGAACAAGCAAATTGGTAAGGTGAAAAGCTTGAAAGGTGGTTACCTCACGAATTGAGTGAAGCAAATCAACAAACGCGCGTTGACTGCTGCGTTGCATTACTCAACCGGCACAATAATGAAGGGATTTTAAATCGAATCATTACCTGTGATGAAAAGTGGATCCTGCACGATAATCGGAAGCGATCATCGCAATAGCTGAACCCTGCCGAACCAGCCAAACCATGCCCCAAGCGAAAATTGACTCCAAAAAAGTTACTTGTGAGCGCTTGGTGTCCACTAGTCCTAGTGCTGGTGTCGTTCACTACAGCTTTCTTAAATCTGGCCAGACGATTACGGCAGATGTCTATTGTCAGCAACTGCAAACCATGATGGAAAAGCTAGCTGCTAAACAATCGAGGCTGATTAATCGCTCTAGGCCACTGCTGCTTCATGATAACGCTAGACCACACACTGCACAATAGACGGCTACCAAATTTGAGGAGCTTCAATTGGAATGTCTAAGACATCCACCGTACTCTCCGGACTTTGCCCAAACAGATTACCATTTTTTTCGAAATTTGGATAACTTCTTGCAAAGGAAAAAATTCAACTCCGATGGGGCAGTCAAAACCGCCTTCAAAGATTTTATTGATTACCGTCCGAATGTTTTTTTTAGAAAAGGGATCGATGAACTACCTATGAAATGGCAAAAGTGCATAGATAGCAATGGTACATACTTTGATTAAATAAATATATTATAATAAAAAAAATCGGCTGTATGTTCCTCCCATACTAAACGCCAATTTCATATGTAAGGACCTAATATATTAAAAATGATAATTCAGTTAATTATTACTATTTGTTTATAACGATAAGAATTTTTCCAATGCTAAAGCATCATCTTCAATAATGTTACTAATACTAAACTTAAGACTAAAGGATAGCGTGAGGAATGTTACGCGATGTAAATAAAGGAAAGAAACTGGATATTTTTGAAAACTTAGCCATTAATAGTAAGCAAAATGAAATCAATATTCGAAAATTTTCTATTACGTCCCCTTTTCTGCGCCTAATGACCACGCCCACATATTAACCGGAATCTAATCTACACCCCACCCCTCACGCCATCCTTTAGTCTTATTATTAGTATTAGTATTAGTAACATCATTGAAGATGATGTGTTAGCATCTTATCGTTATATACAAATAGTGAAACTAAACCAAATTATCATTTTTTAAATATTTTTTTTACAATAAAAATACTTTTTTGTACTTTATGCAAGTAAAAGTATTTCTAGTATTTCGGACACATAACTATCCTCCATGTCCATTTCCTGATCCTTGACGAATATATGTTATACGAGTTTATATAAAATAAAGACATATTCATACTTATAATAATGATAATTAATAGTTGTCTTCATGAACTAAGTGCTAAAAAAGAAGAAAACTTGTAAGGGTAAAAAATATATAATAAAATATATAAATACGCAAGGGTCTCCAAAATTTTCGTCTGCAGACAATCACTAAGATAGAAATTTTATTGACTTGCTTAGAGACAGACTTGGCTATTTAAAAAAAAAAAAAAAGATTTTTTATCTCAATTTACAATAGTTTAAAGTGTTATCATACAATGGACAGTGGATAAACCTACAAAAGATATCCATATATCACGTGACATAATTAATCAAGAAAAAAGAAGTGACAAAATAATTCATAATAAAAAATTAAACAAAGTTGTAAAACAAATTAATACAAAGTCAAAATAAGTTTTATATGTAAAATATAAAAAAATACCAAATGAGCCAAAAAAAGACAAAATGAAAAATATAACAAAATTAAACATGGGAGTGGTAGGAAGGATAATAAAAGTAAAAGATAGTAAGCATCCGGAATACGGAAACGATAATGGATGTGTGTGTGTGTGTGTGTATGTGAATAGGGTAGGAGGCGTGTGTAATATGTGAATTTTTTTTAAAGTGGAGTGCGCATGTGATTGACAGTAAAATATGATACAGTTTCATATATGTGCGATTTTAAGTATTATGATGAAAATATTAAAGGAATCATTGTACGCCCTACATTCATGCTTTCATAGTAATGGGAATACGACCTTAAAAATTAAAAAAGTGTAACATATATCATTGGAATAAATATTATAAATTTTTTTTTCAGATTTTATGTATATTTCTGTTAATTGAGCGGTACGCCCCGCATCCCTGTTGGACGATCACGTTGTGCGTGTAGTCGGAAAGTAGGTGCTCTGAGGAATATTTGGTCCGCTGGTAATTTTTAATTAAAATTACCTGAGAATGTGAAGAGCCCGGTACAGTTTTGATTAAATTCTTCAAAGAGCGCGGTTTTGTGGTGCCTTCACTCAACTTTCTGTTACATTCAAAATTCTCCTGGCATTCTCTTTACTAACTTTTAGTGTAGGAGCCAGCGACCCCCAGACTTGTATAAGAGTATTAAACTTGAAATATTTTCTGTGGATGTTCACTGTAGTATAAAAAAGGTTTGGATATTATAACATTTGAGTTCGGAGGATTTCGTCAGATTACAAGTAAAATACAAAAAAAAAGTTTTATATACGTTCAAATATAAGGTATCAGGTAATTAAATAGTGGCCCAAATAAAAATTCTTTAGAGAAATCTTAAAAAAAAAACAATTTCTTTCCATACAGTCATCCGTATTCTGAAGTAAGCAATATTGCTATTTCTTGTATCTTGACAGATATTGTATAACATTGTGACGCCGTTTTTTTGACGTTTTATACTTGACAAGTTTTAAATTAATAAATTCAATCATTAGAAAGCTCATTATTCATAATTGTGAATAACTCAAGGTAAACAAACCTTGAGTAACGCGTAAACAACGCGATAGAGCTTTCTGATTGATTGAATTCATTAATTTAAAATATGTCAAACTTAAAACATCGAATTTGGTGGCAATACAATTTTAAACATACCTGTCAAGATCGGGATAAAAATTTGACATCTCAATATTGGTATTTTCATAATAGCACAGAATATGCGCTTGTCGAACGCACTGAGCAGTTCATCGGTTGATCCGCTGGCGGAACGCTCGCTTCGGCGTCTGTTCGGTTCTCCGCCCGCGTCAACGTAAAATCGGCGATATCGCGTCTCACGTTTTTAAATGCAAAGCGCCAAATTCGACGGATCGTCCGCACTACGCACGCAGTATTTTTGTTGCAGAATAAATCCGCCGCGGAATATTGTATGTGACTGCTAAATTCGGTTGCGGATTTGATGCGACGTCAAAGACGCGGCAGAAGATACGCTCAGTATGGTGCCGGCTATAGAACTTCTTAGCGTCTGGCTGAAGAAATTAACCGTGAAAAGCATCTGGCAATGATTAAAATGACTCTAAAATACTGACCCGTCAAAAATATTAATATAGTATTTATTATTTCGGAGGATGATAGAGAATTAACTTTTATTATTTTAAAACTCACTGCATAAATATAAAAACCAACATTTCATTTAATTTATTTTATATTTAAAAAATTAAGTTTATGAACTATGATATTTTGATTCCTTTAATGTACTTTGTATTTACCTCTTACGATTCTTAATTAACTTAATTAATATAAACTTGAAAGGTTATGCAAACAAATGTATTAATAAATTTGATTTACTGTTTTACTGTTTGAACATGAGTCTATTTGATTTCTTAAAATGAAATAAATAATCATATTACATGATTAATATAATCGTGTACGTAATCCATAACTGTATTTTTGAACGTATCTGAGATGTATAAGAAAGCAAACGTAAAATGAAAAATATACATGAACGATGCGAAGAGCGGTACCACCAAGAATAGATGACAGAAAAGAAAGATTAATTCCTCTGTAGCTAAGCTCAGATCCTATTTTAATATAAAGTCAACATTCATTAAACCTTTTCCTTGGGAAATTATCTTGTAAGTTTACATTTGCACATGAGAATAAAATATTCCTTTATAGGAACGTTAAAAAATATTAATTCTATAGCATTTTGGATTAAAAAAATATAATTAATGTCGTGGTTGATTATTATTATTCATATTTAAAAAGTGATTAATCAATATTGTTAATTAATATGGCAGTTTCTTTGTGGAGACATAATTACTTAAAAAATATTGATTATTTTATTTGTATATATCTAATTTTATAAAAGTAGATATATACAAATAAAATAATCAATATTTTTTAAAAATGTCAATTTACAATGTTGCTCAATTAATTGTAAAAATAATTACTTTAATTTTAACTAAATTGAACTTTGAAACGATAGTAAATACATATGCCAAACCGCAAGAAACCCATATATAAAAATAAAGGAACATCGCCGTCTCGGTAATGTTCGCCAACTATAATATTAATGCCAACCATTATTTCGATAATCGTAGACTAAAACAACTACACACGATTAATAATGAACAGTTTGGAAACCGTTGAAATCCAAAAGAATTCTGAGAAAACGCTCATAAACAACATCAAGAAAGACTAGTCGATCGTCGTAGCTGTGAAGGTTACGTGTTAACCAGCTTTGTATGACAAAATACAACTTTTTCTGCACTCTTTCGATTCTCGCAACATATGTTATATAATAAGTTGACCAAATAACTGACCAATACTCCAAGATATTTCGTACTTGTAATATATAGAGAATTTTTAGGCTTTGAGTATTTTTAAAGTCGTAAGTAATTGTGGTTATAAATCCCAACATAGTATATGCTTTGTTTATGATATTATCAAAGTGGTTTCTAAAAGTGGGCTTAGAATCTAGCATGATGTCCAGATTCCTTATTGAATCGACTTTAGCGAGTGAAACGTCATCCAGTTTATAAACAAATTCTATGTTTCGGACATTTTTAATGAAACTAATACAGGAACATTTCTTAACATTGAGTGACATTTTAATTACTTTACACCAGTTTGATAGTTTGTCCAGATCTCTTTGTAGGAGATAACTATCTTCCAGGCTATGAATGGTGGAATAGATTTTTAAATCAGCGTCATATATTAGACACTTATTTCTTAATATGTTCGGTAACTTTACGAAGATAAAAGAGAACAAGGGATCAAGGTGAGAACCTTGAGGAACTCCTGAAGTGATAAAAACTGTAGATGAATCATATTCATTTACGTTCACCACTTGGGTTCGATGAGAAATTTAAGATTCAATCCATCTCAATAAATTACCGTGGATTCCCGTAGCATGAAGTTTTGGATAAAGTATACGGTGATTCACCTTGTCGAACTTATTGAATTCCGTTTCGAAGATTTTAGCCTAGATAAACATTTATTGGTAGTTTCACTTGTATAGTGATATTTTAAATACTACATTGAAGAATAATTCACTTAAATCATATAGAGAGTTTAAAAATTTCCTCCGAATCCATCATTTGACTGAAGCAGACCACATCAATTTTATAAAGTGCCACACTGTTCTTTAAGAAAATTCGAAAGAGCTTTCTTTATCAATAATCTTTATTCATGCATCTTATCCGTCTTTTTCTCTATTGTTTATCAATACCCTGACGTATACTATAACACTTGTCTCAACCACTATTTTATAAGGTCTTTACTAACTAGTTTCCTGTTTATAAATTATAAAATGGTTGAAAAGGTACCGATATAAAATTTGACCTGACTTACTTCGTGGTAAAACTTAATAAACTGCATATTGGGAGATTGTCCTGTCCTATACTCAAAACATAATTTCATTTCGCACATGCAGGGTATTCAATGATTATTTTATAAATATTGACCTCTTTAATATTAGTCTTATCGCATAGAAAATAATGCTTTAGATTGTATGTGTTTTATTCTAGCACCACTATGACTTACGGAATGAAAGCATCATCACTAAATCGACTTTGGTCAATCACTTCTGCATCTAATTCTCTTCTTTTCCATCCCCTGCTCTGACTCCTACCTTCTTACCCTTTTCCCCCCATCATTATTATCGTATCGTGTTTACATTCAATAATTATCTCTTTTCTTCATATACTTCTCATATTTAGTCGCTTTTATATCATTAATTCTAATATTTTTTGTTGTTTACTTCTATTTATTAATTAACTTAAAAATATTGTCTAATCTAACTTGGGTCTTAATTCACTGTAACTTAATCATCTGTGAGTCTTTCTTATCGGTCTATGTATCATACACTATGCTTTCACATTGAAATGATTAAAGACTGTTATGATTTCTTAGTAAATAAAAAAAAAATTGATTTAGTTTTTCTTTGGCTTGATCACACTTCAAATGTAAAAGATTTTCTGTGGCTATTTTGTTCACCCCAGAGATAAATGAAAGTAGAAGCAACAAAACACAACCTTGTCGGGGGTGTAATTGCGCTGTAAATTTGAACGTGCAGGTGTCACCCTGTGCTTGGATTAATTACAACTTTTGTTAAACTTTCCACGTGTGAGACTGATCTAAATTGTGTGACAATCTAGGGGTAGCGCTCACCGTGACTTACGTCAACCCCAAATGTCACAACTTATCCAATTACAGAAACAAACTTATTTCGCCGTTTTAAAAGAAAATTATAATTTGCATCGTTTAGTGGTTGAGTTAAGCTGGGCACTTTGTAGTAAGAGCAGCACAACCACTAAAGCAACACATATGCGCTTCACCTAGTTACTTCTATTAAACATCTTTATTTAATATATTAAGTATATTTTTATATGTATGTTCTGAGAACACAATTACTGGATTAATCCACTGCGGGATTAATATTTGACTAAGATAAATTATAAAAGTCTCACAGAAACGAAGCAATTTATATGAGAAACATATATGGAAGTCTTTCACATTGTGTAAAGCGATCACTTGAGCCAGCTCATACAGATTTTAAGCCCAGGAATATCGTAAAAAAGACCATACATGTTTCTCAAATAAATAGCTTCGTTTCTGCGAGACTTCTATAATTTATCTGTTTCCGAGGTAAGCTTGTATTACTCCACACTAGAGACGCGATTCGTCTTATGAAGGGATTATTCATTTATTGATATAACTCAACAAATTATATTAAATTTATTTGTCTATAGTCTTAGATAACCAAATTAATTCTAGGCATAATATAAAAGGAGAAAAATTATTATACAGGAGTTTTGAGTGTTTTTTTATGAATTTAACAAAATTTCAAATGATTCAATGCAACAATCTTGTTGGAACATATTTTTTTAATTTAATTTATTTTGTTATAAGGTAACTTTTAATAAGTATATATAATATTTCCACGAAACTGTTTAAATGGAAAAAAATATACATAATCGAGAATTTTACAGCAAATTGGAAATTACCGGAAGGGTCTAGAATAAACGACCAGATTTGCAAAACGTCTGGAAACACGAAAATGTATACAAGCACGACAGTTGTTTTATGGTATGACGTTGATTGGACAGGAATTTGATCGGTGCACCGTTCTTAATTTACACAAATTTGATTCGCAGTAATTATTACTCCCGAATATTTCACAAATACGTAGTTATTTCATAAATACGTAGGTTTATATTTATATTTCGCTTTATTCTTGTCTATCACTTGTTTACGTCAAATGTGAAAGTTCACAAATCGCTAGTTTCTATGAAATCAGATCTGTCAAAACAACGCAAACACTGTCTGCACAGCGGGCCTGTCATCTCTTATATAGATAATGTCGTTTCGCAATATTTCCAGAGTCTAGAAGATTATTCCAGACCTTTGTAGTAATTTCCGATTAATATTAAAAATGGTGTAAAGTGTTGTGAAATCCTTAATTACCTGCAATTTCAAACGCTTCTACTATGCAGTATCAATACTATAAAAGGTTATTTTAATTAATTATCCTTCTTTTATTAACAAATAAAAAAAAATCGCATTGAATGAACGGATATCAGTAAATTTTGTGATAATTTTTTTCCTACATTTCATAATTTAAATTCCTTCGCGTGTTATTTTGTGTTGTGAAGGAAGTTCTGGAACTTCTCAAGATATCTGTTTTGAATGCTGACACGAAGATACCTGCGGCTGATTATTTCGACTGTCGAAGCTGAAGAAAATAGTCGATTTCAGGTTAGTGATCATTTGTTGACGCATTTTTGGTTTTCTCGTCTGTGTTTTCTGAGAGAAGAAGCATAATTTTCATTTTTGAATTATATCATATTGAGAGGTATTAATCGAATATTAAATTCAATAAAAGGGTCGACTATTTACACGCTATTTCTCACAACCAAGTATTATTCTGTTTTTTCAGACTCGATTTTCTGAAAAACAGAAACTTCAGACACAATATCTGGTGTATTGGATAATCAAACTATTTTCTAAATATTATCTTGATCTAGATATCTCATAGAGACGAAGCTGTTTTTTATATGAAAAATTGGTTTAGATTCTTTTTGAGTGATCACTTTACACAATGTTACATTTAAAATTCCACCCGGATTAGACTACCACATATATCAAATTATATCTTTACTTTGCGCACCTCGTTTCATATGTGAGTTATATTTTTATTACCGTCCTCTGTAGTTTTAAAATTTGTCATTCCCATTAACTAATACAAATGTCACCGTTGATATGAAATATATTTTTTATTGGAGTTTTTAATGCAATATTCTTGTATTTGCGTTTGATATTTTAACTGTTTTTTTTAATAATATTCGTTGAATGTAAAATTTCAATTGCGAGTTGATTTGTTTTGTACGCCACTCTTCTGCTGATTTTTTAAAAAAATATTTTAATGATATGCTAATACGTTCTTTTATTGGTGCGCCCATACTTTCTACGGAAGGAAAAACCAGTTAAAAACAGCAGAAAGTTAGCTCAAATACTCAAATTTAGAAAGCTGAAGTCTCATAAATTCTGCTGAAAAAGAAACATAAATCCGTGCAACAGAGATGAAATATACGAACAGTGAAAAACGTGAAAATTTATACTTTTCTGTGCTCAACTTTCATTAATTCCACAACTTCTGGCTTTTTCGCTTAGCTCCGGGTATAAAAGTTTATATTATCTAAATCGGTTGTTCAAAAGTTAAGGGCGAGTTGTCACTTACTTGTTGGTGGATTTCCAACCCTAAATTCGGCCACCCTTCAAATATTGAGCCACCACCACCACGCGCAAGGGTGGATAGCGTTGGTAAGGTCCCAAGGAAAATTCCGATGGGCGAACGCCTTCGATTTTTTTTCTTTAAATATAATATTTCAATTTATTCGAAGATCACCAATCCGCTCCTGACCACGCAACTTGCTCCAGGTAAATAAATAAGTACCCCGTTTCGCACTTTTTCCAAACATCATATTGTATAACGCATTATTTTTTTTATTTTAAATACTAGAATAGTACTGTAAACGCACCTTTTTTAAAAATCATTCATCAATACTCTTGTAAGACAACAAAGTTTATGTAAAGCGACCATTAAGTGAAATTTTAATGAAAATTGCGCTCTATAAATTATCGATTATTATTACTTTTAGTTAATTTTTTTAACGTATTGCTTTAAATGCTGGGTGTTGAGTAAAAATTATGAAATGTCTCTCCTTGTATTTAAGAGAAAATACTTTTAAAAAAATTGGTTCAGTACAGGCAAACGGAGTTTGGAGAATACGATACGACGGAGTATACACAATATTTACAATGGGCGCAACATGATACAATTTATCAAAATATAGAGGCTGCGATCGGCAGGGCACGTAGAAAGAATGAGTGAAGAGAGAAAGCCAAAAAATATTCTCCACATAAAGCCCCAGTATAGACGCAGCGTTGGTAGACCCAAACTATATGCATCAGGGATTGGAAGAGTACATGTCAGGATAGAGGAAGATGGAGAGGAATGTTGGAGGAGGCCAAGGCCCACGATGGGCTGTGGAGCCATTGATGACGATGATTATTTTTAGTAATTTTTTTTTTTATATAATTGTTGGTCCAAGTATAATCTAAAATATATTATTTTTTGATTGGCATAAAGCAGCTGTCCTGACGAAAAAATATTATTTTCGAAACCGGTCGGCATTATATTTATAATTGTGGTTTATACAAAGTTTCATGGCTGTTCAGAATCCCCTGGTTTGAGTTTTCTGGGGTTACATGCCGTGTTTTTACAACTTTTCTAGCGTTTCTACGTTTTGGATTCCATTATTAAGGTCTATCATCAGGGCTGATGTGGCAAACACCCTAGTAAACTCACATCAAAGTTTTTTTTTAAAATAAATTATTAAAATACTTCGATAAATTATAAATATTAATTATCCAATGGTTATAGTATCTAACTTTAATTAAAACTAAATTGAGCTTTGTAATGCACATTCGATGAGTTAAATTTAGCAATTTTAAATTTAATTAAAAATTTTAAAATAAATTTTAATTTTAAAATAAAATATTTTAATTTAAAAATAAAAAATGTAAAACATTTTAAATGTAAAGTAAACTCAAAGTGTGTGCATTATAAAGATAAATTTCGTTTAATTAATAATAATTATGTCGTACCACAAAGTAACGGCCGTATCAATTAATAATATTATTTTACTTGTATATGTTGTGTCAGATTACAAACAATCTTTGATAAATATTTATGTGTTCTGATAAAAAAAGTAAGAATGATTATTTTAACCATAATAAAACGAATCCTTTAAGAAATAGCATAGTAAAAATAATAATCTATATCACGTTAGGTCAACGTTACTAGAAATGTAAATTAATTACAAATGATGCCAGGAATTTTATATTGAATTTGAAGATGCTGTGCAGCTAGCAAGGATAGTTGTTTGAACAATTCTCCAAATATTTACATTTAAGAATGTCTGTATATTTTAATACAATACTTTTCGAGAAAATGCAGTTTACATCCGCATCCAGAAATAATGTTAAATATTTATTCTCTTCGTTGATTTGTTGCGTCTTTCTTAAATATATTTATTTGCTACTGTTACCCACTGCTGCCTTGTATGTACATGACAATGCTGTTTACAATAGGGGAAATCTTTATATTCCATACTGCACGACACTATAATATGATTTTAAAATGAAATTAAAGAATACCTTTTTTTTAATCAAATTAATTAATCAATAAGAAAGACATACAGAAAAATCTAATTCACGAAAAAATATAAGGTTATAACAAAAATAAGAACTACATATAAGGTCGATATATTCACGGAAACATAGAGGGTTGCTATAGCTTAGTGGTCAGAGCACCGGCCCCGGAAAGGAGGTGACCTGGGTTCGTATCCCAGTAGTAACCTAATATTTTTTCGTGAATTAGATTTTTCTGTATGTCTTTCTAATTGATTAATTAATTTGATTTAAAAAAAAAAATCACAGTAGGTACTTTGTTCTGAAAAATTACAACTTCACAAATATGAATGTGTTCTTGAATATATTTAAAGAAAAGCTATTTAAGATGTAGTCAAAAATAATTATTATTCTAAAGCACAAACTATTACATTATGTTTCAGTTAAAACTTTTTAGGTAAATTTTTTAATGGAATTCGGGTTCATTTCAATTGAATAAGAAATGAAACGATGAAAGTAGGCGCAGAACTAGAGTAGTCGATATAATGGATCATACAGCGAAGCCAAAATAGCAATCGGCAGGGCATGTTGCAAGGCATAATGCCTCAAGATGAACCAAAGTTCTGATGTGGTGACCTTGGGAGAATAAAAGAGGCATTGAAAGATCTCAAAAGGGATGGGCCGACGATATAGTCACTGTGGGGAGGTAGAAATGGCTAAATAAGCAAACAACAGAAAGTATGGAAGGGTAAAACAGTGGCCTATCCAGCAGTGGAGAGACGAAGGCTGAAGAAGAAGAAAATAAGGCTTTATATCGTGAATTCAGCGTATAATATACGATGTTAAATCAAGTGTTTGTTGTTTGAATGAATCATTGATTTCAAATAACTCCACAAAAAGTAATACAAAGGATTTACATTTAACTTCTTGGGGGCAATTTAGCAGTTGAATTTCTTGAAATTATTGATTCATTAAACTTTTCTTGCAATAAGTTGATAGTGACATTAGCAGTACGACTTATTGTACCATATTGTTGGAACCACACATCATTTATCAATTTCATCTGGTTTTGACCACACAAATTCTGTTAACAACGATCAACATCGCTCAGCATTCGCTGTAACTGCTTTTCAGCCGTTTAGAAAAAAGTATGGTCCGATGATACCACCATGCCAGAAACCACACCATACAGAGACCTTTTGTGGATGCCGACAAATATCGGTAATCAAGGCAAATGTGTTAAAATTACTAGTAGTTCAGGAAATACCGAGAAATTAGGCGGAATTCCATATCGTCAGCTTCAAGCACCATCGGCGTGTAGGTGTTTAGTGGGAGTGTGTGCCGCTTCTTCGATCATAGAGTTCGAGTCTCGATTTATTAGAAGAAAGAAAAAGACTCTGCGGCAAGTGATTCGAGTTTCCTTTTCCCTTTCAATCTTTGCTACACAGTCCACTAGAATCATTACCATTTACCCAGCCAACTCCCATACTCTATCTAGAAATTTTTTCCCCATACTGAATGAGTTTGGCGATTCAGAAGCACCTGTAATGTTTTAGAACAATAAAAAACTATTTATTTGACTATGTAAATTAAATTTGCTTTTTCCAATCAATGTATATTATAGACGTCTCACAGAGACGAAACTGTATTTCTAAGGGAGAGTAGGTATAGAAGTCTAGAAGTCTTTTTTGAGTGTACATAGGACTTAAGATCTATCGTATGGTTGGCTTAAGTGATCACTTTACACATATGCAACGTTTGCCATTTCTACCCATGATAGAATACCGTATCTACTAATTTTTGGAAGTTGTGTATATTTAAATTGTACGCCACGTTTCACAGTTGCACAGTTGTGAGTTGCAAAGATTCTCAACGCAAAATACAGTTTCGTCTTTGTGAGACATCTATAATATACATTGATTGAATATTGATGTCCCTGCGACAAAAAATCCAGTTCTGATCTGAAAAATTTGGACATACTCAAAATATTGCTTTTCCCAGTTTCCTTCAGTTAATAATATAGCGACATTTTTGTAAAATTTAACTCACAAAATACCTAACTCTGTGAAAAATTAATATTCAGAACGTTGAACTCAGTATGTCAATTTGATGTTAATGTCAAATGTCCTGAGGTATTGTTGCAAAGACACGATATGATTACCATGAACCTAACCCTATCACTTTTTTATGGAAAACATATTCCCTAATAGATTAATAATATTTATGGCCTAGTTTAGTATAGGATTGACTTATGACCTAGGCTTTTTTCAAGTAAAATTCATGCGGTGAACGAAGACATTAATGTCAAATTTGTTTTACAGTCTACGAATAACCAGACTTTTTTAATTCTTTGTGTCAAGGAAAAAAAGAGGCTTTGAGAAATAAACGTAATAAAATGGGATACAAAAATATTTTTATTGAATTAAGAAAAAAATATTAGAGGTTGAAAAATAGCTTAGAACATCTTTAAGATGAATGGAATAAGTTTCACTTAAAAGTAAAAATATTAAGTTAGTATTAATATTTTTTTGTTTGATGAATAAACTATATTAAAAGCTGTACATACCTACATAATAAGTTACCTACATATAAATTACGTACTAAATATTCTATACTCTTCATCCGATCTACACCAAATTTTACGTAGTTGCTATTTCGGTCCCTGTGCAAAAGATAGGTCTTACCATTTTCTTGTCTAAGCCACCAACTCTTCACTACAAAAATTTGTTTAAATGGTCCATCCATTTCAAGATCCAAAAAAAATTCTTTAATACAAAACATTTAATACTCGTAGAAATGTTATTTAAAATCACACACACCATATTTGATAAACCTAAACTAACTAACCATCACGTCGTTTCCCCGCAGGGGTTAGCAGAGAGGATTTAACGCCACACTCTTCTATCCTGGCACACCACTTTTGCTTCGGCCACATTCATACATCTTCTCATACAAGTTCTACGGTTGTTGCGGCTTTCAACTGGGCCATCAAACACTTGTTGTATCTGATCGTGCCAGGTCTCTCGCGGACGCCCTATATTTCTGTTGCCTTCAACACTCGCCTCATATTTTTTTTTAACCATCCTTTCCTCGTTCATACGTTCCACATGACCAAACCATCTCAGAACTCCTTTCTTTATTCTTTCTACCACATTACAGCTAGCATTGCATTCACATCTAATTTGTTCATTCCTTACTCTATCGACCAAAGATTTTCCACACAACCTTAGTGAATAAACCTAATACTACATATTCCAAATCGCAACAGCAGACATTAAATAAATATATTTATTAGCATGTTCTAAGAATACCATTACTGGATGTTGTCCAGAAGGATAATCATTAATTAGGATATATTATGGATGTCTCACAGAGATGAAGCTATTTTTGTATACGGAAAAGCTTGTATGTAAATCTTTATTGGGTGTCCACAGCCCTTTTTGATCACTTTACACTAAGCAACATTCACCGACTCCATACATCCATCAATTTTTTTTAATTATATGAATCGTTACGAGATAGTTCACCTACTGAATACTGACAACATTTGATTTGTGACCGCAAACTCTCGAATATTACGCACGAAACGCAGGGTCAGTCATTCGTGACTGCATTTTCTCGAAGATTTTCTTCAGTCAATAATGAATGGAGTTACTAGATCAGAGCAATAGATATAGCGTTGATTAGTGCAAATTGAGTGCACTAATAAGTGTGTGAAATATTTTGTAGACATTCAATGACTAGAAGAAGATTCAACATTAAATTTATTTCCAATGTTTTCATTTGTCTCCCAAAGGCACGTCCCGTAACATTTTGTTATTAATGTATTTTATTTTAAATATTTGGAATGACTACTCTATCTCCATGTATGGTTCGAAAAGTGTCATTACCTACCAAAAATAGTGTATAGGTAGATGTCACCGCTGATATACTTCTTGATTTGGTGGTAGACTTCTATATATTATTTTTTTGACTTAAGGCTGGACATTCACTGCAAATGTATATAACGGCATTTTTTTTACAAAAATTTGGGTTTTTATTATTCATTTATATCAGAATGTATCGTATAGGCTGCATTTTTTTAACGCAATTACTTAGATAAAATCTTTGTTTCTCAGAATCGTGCAGAAATTCAAAAACCTTAATTAATTCTTAAAATTATATAGCATCTCTTTCTAACACTTTTAACATAAATACAAAATGTTGAATGTAAAATATTTAGATTGATAATGCTCTCATAAGGCGAAACGCGTCTCAAAAAATTATAAAGGTAAAACTTAAAAAACAATTGTTTTTATTAAACTTAACATTACTTCATGTCGTGAGAAAATAAAAGAATATATATTTTTTTTAATTTTGTATTCTAAAAACTTAGGTGTATTTAAAAATGTTAAAATTTATTTATTAAAATGATTATTTTTATAGTTATTTTAGCAGTTATAATGATCGGGTGCGCTATAATAATTATTCTAAATTAGAGGTAAAATCTGTTAATAATAATTAAACCTTTATAATATATTTGACAGATCAATTTACATAAATAATTTGCAGTCCTAATTTTCATACACAAGTACGATCTCGCTAAATCGTGAATTAAAGCCGTATCAATTAATGTTTTATATAGGTACATAATATAATAATGCAGTTATAAAACGTATAACGTTATAAAACGTATACAAAAGAAATAAACTGGACATTATTCATAATAATTAATAAAATATAAGCATTAATCGACATACCGTGGTCAAAAAATCGTTTTTAGTGTCCTAGGCGGCGCTTATTTTTAATCAATATTTATATGTACGCATAATAAGTTTTTTTTACAAATCAAGTATACTTCATTATCTAGAATTTGTATTAAGGAAATCAAGAAATATTCAATATGTAATAAAGTTATAATGTTTTAAATTTGCAAGAAATTTTTACGTTTTTTGTTTATTTTAAAACGCTTTTTATTTATATAAAGATATGATTTTAATAGTATACTCTATTTATTCTCGTATTTTGAGGCTTTACTCATTAATGAAAGTTAACAAAAGTCATTAAAAAAAGTTTTTTTTTTATAAAAACACCTTAATTATTATTTAAAAATAAAAATAACAAAGAATGAAATGCATCAATAAATGACGCAGTTGCCGACGGCGTTCTGTTTTATAATTACGTCATTTATTGACACATTTCATACTTTACATTCTGATATAAATGAATAATAAAAACCCACATTTTCATTAAAAAACGTCGAAATATGCATTTGCAGTGAATGTCCAGCGGAAACGGAATCATCTTTATCATCATCCGCATCCAAACGATCACTCAAATAACCTTCCACTCTTCTCTCATCCTACGTTATTTTATTAAAATCTATTCCAATATAATTTATCTAAACTATTCCTAATCCATCGGACTAATTTTATATTGTCAAAGATAAACAAATAAAAATAAGTCAGAAAGCCCAAACGTTTTATAACTGCATTATTATATTATGTACCTATATAAAACATTAATTGATACGGCTTTAATTCACGATTTAGCGAGATCGTACTTGTGTATGCAAATTAGGACTGCAAATTATTTATGTAAATTTATCTGTCAAATATATTATAAAGGTTTAATTATTTATTAACATATTTTACCTCCAATTTAGAATAATTATTATAGCGCACCCGATCATTATAACTGCTAAAATAACTGTAAAAATAATCATTTTAATAAATAAATTTTAACATTTTTAAATACACCTAAGTTTTTAGAATACAAAATTTAAAAAAAAAATATTATTTTATTTTCTCACGACTTGAAGTAATGTTAAGTTTAATAAAAACAATTGTTTTTTAAGTTTTACCTTTATAATTTTTTGAGACGCGTTTCGCCTTATGAGAGCATTATCAATCTAAATATTTTACATTAAACGTTTTGTATTTATGTTAAAAGTATTAGAAAGAGATGCTTTATAATTTTAAGAATTAATTAAGGTTTTTGAATTTCTGCACGATTCTGAGAAACAATTCGATTCAAACACTAATATAAATTTATATCAAGTTTCGTTGCGTTTTTAACGAACGCTGCCTCAACGGTAAGAGACATTTTAATAATTTCTATATAGAAGTTGTAGAATTCAAAAGGTTCTATAAAAAAGTCCGGGACGACATATATGTATATGTTAAGGTTACAAATTGATAAAATTTGACTAAAAGTTACTAAAAATCTACGCATGTGAAGCCGCGCGGGTGAGCTAGTAATTAATATAATTAATAGAAAAGGGCTAATTATTAATAAACAAGGTGGCATTTCTGGCTTCGAAATATCCGAAATTGGACCGGGATAAGAAGCGTGGAAGAGCTGTTCCGCACTGCCCTGGACAGGGAAACTTCTCCCAGGTGATCGCCAACGTCGGGGAGACCCGACAGGGCACATGAATAATAAAAATGCCTTTATTTTCACCACTTAAATATAATTATTTGACTTATGCATCGTACGTAAATTTTGTTCATATATGAAATAAACGTTATTTCAATGAACTGTTTAGTAATGCAGGCTTTATCCGAGAATTACAAAAAAACTGCACTTGGAGGCGAGTACTTATGGAGGCTAAGGCTCAATATGAGCTGAAGAGCCATTTAAGAAGAAGAAGATATCGTGAATTATTTCAGATAATTTTTTTTAGGCTTCCCTATAAATAATTAATTTTTTTTTTCATCACATATTTCCTCGTTCTCAAAACACGCCCTACGGTGAATACTGTGGAGAATGCAAATTACCCTACAAACAATGCGCGCTGAATAAATAAATAAGGCTCAGTGTAAACGAAGGCTTAGTTGGCGGGCGGTTCGTTCAATCCTTGGAAAGAAGGTTCTCCGGCTGCATAATTTCCCCTTATTAAAGTGTTTACATTTTATGCGTAATCTCCTTTTCTCCCAGTTTTCGGTTTGCTACAATAGTTTTCATTTAAAAAAAAGCCTCTTTCATTATTTTATTATTTTTAAATTATACTTCCTTGCCGGGAATTTTAACATATTTGTGGATAGGAAAATCTTACGCTTCTCCAAATAGCGAGAAAAATATCTTTTAAATGTTTTTATATTATAATTGTGCGAATTTCAGGAAAAAATTATGTTATTTATTATTTTTATTTTTTTAATGTTATTTATTTATTTATTCATGATATTTTGCATACATATTATTATAATGACAGGTGTATTGCTGGTTGGCAATTTCTTTCAACCAACTACACAATATTGTCGAATAGTTGAATTAGGTTTCCGGAATATAAAATATTACAATATCAAAACTAGCTCCATGACAAAGAGAGGATTAGGAGATGGGTCTCTAAAAAAAATCAAACTTCGATGTCACTTTTCGTCTTAACTGTTGACGTTTCACCCAAAGTCTTAAAAATATTTTATATTTAAAATTGAATTAATTAAACTGCTCCAATGTTTTCGCTACTAGCTATGAGATACTCCGCATATCAGAAAATTAGAGAAATCTTATCCTTTAAAATTTGACGTTGACAGTTCAGACTTGTATAAACAGCATGGATAGCCGAAAAACGTAATAGACAACGGCGTGTAAATCAATACCAGAGACGAGTAGAACATTCTGGTGAACCCAAAATAAGTTAGAATTACAAAGTAAGAAAAGAGGGACCCACCACGTACCCAGGAAATATCTTCCCTATATTTTCGCCATCCATTTTCGGCTTTTTTTTAATGCTAAAGTTGCCGTACTCGCTGTCCCGCGAATGGAATGGGAATGCGAGCAGAACAGGGAGGCGTCCACGCAAAACCTCTTCTCTGCCTCCAAAGCGCAGGCATAAACGACAATTGGAATATACTTATCATCCATTAAGTGGGAATTGCAAATTACATGTAGAGGAAATGCTACAATACCAAATATGAATGCACAAAGTCCAAAGTGTCCATAATAATAAGCATAAAGATAAAAATACAACAGGTAGATATACAACTTAGGAGCCAGATTAATTAAAATGAATTCAGAATTGCACCTTGGAGACAGTTATTAGAGTTATTCGCTCCCGTCAGGGAAAATATGAATAAAATAACAAGCACAAACATTAAGGGACTCGCCAGTCCGTAGATCCACTGGCGGCATAACAACCACGGTAATGATCCTAACTAATTAAGTTACGTCTGTAAAAATTTCGAACAATCACATTGCAATGTGGGTGATCCAGCAAAAGCTTGTGTCTAGTGATTGAGTTTGTAAAGTGTAATTGTTTACAAGTGACTCATTTGGATAGTAAAAAGTAGTCTGTGATAATAAAAAAAATCAGTATAATCATTGATACTTTTAAGTAGAACAATTTTAATTTGTATATACAATAATTTCAATAAAATGACAATTTAAAAACCATTTTATTTATCATATTTAGAGTTTTCAAAGTAATCGGTAATTTTTTCGTTTTGTATCAAAAGCCAAATGTACACGTACAGTACATTTTGTTTGACGTGCGCATCACGTGGGCTATTTGACGTCTAGTAGACAGGTTTATTTTTCAATAAATACAGCCAATTCAATATCATCAATCATCGCATCCCTAATATTGTCACTTTTACGCACACGGACTTTTACTGTAAATAAAATTTTTAAAAGCTTCGAATTGAGTGTGTGTGATGTCTATTGGCTTTTTGAAAATAAGGTAAATATAAAAGCTTTTTATGTACACAAAACATTGAATTTTATCAAAATTGATCGTAAAAAAAAACTGTTTATTTAACACATTTATGATTCAACATTTTATCATTAATTTAAAAATACTTTATTTTTATCACTTATTTATTGAAAATATCGACATGTTTCAGGGTCCATAGTCCCTTCGTCAGTAACTTCGTCGTTGTTCGTCGTCGTAACAAATTATAAATCAAAAATCAAAGTACTTGCAATTAAAAAATATATATTTGGCAAATAAATAAATAATTAAGTAGGTACATGAACAGTAACATAAAAATAAATTTAAAAGATAACTACATATTTGTTAAAAGGACCTAGTTATTTATAATATTCAATTAACGCTTTTTGTTATTTCCAAATTTTCGAATTTGCTCTTTTTAAATAAATTTTTAAATTTAATTAATCTTTTATTTTCTATACTATTTAAAAAAAATACGCAATACATTACAACGTGTAAATAAAGAATTATAAGTTATAAAGAATAATTGAATAAAGAATAGTGATGCAACTTGTTTTCCGTGGTCGCATCTCTAATAAAAAAAAAAAACATAGAAGAAAAATACTTTATCCTATTTACTGCCTATGTAACTCATATCAATATCAGGAATTAAATCAACATGTTAAAAACAGGTATTATCAAAATCTAGTATACAAAAAGGTGTTAACATATAGTAAATATTAATATCCAACTGCCAAATTACCAAAAAAACTATGTATTTTCTGTTTCAACACTATTTCTTTGTTATTTAACCCTAGAAGGCTACTGTTAATCTTAATTTGACGAACATGGCGAACATTTGTTGCTTTCTCTTTTGAACTTTGAGCGTATCACGTTGATTCTCCGTATCAAATTAGTCACCGCCGGGACGTCACAAGAGGCGGTTGCGTCACCCTGGTAACGACCAAAATTTTCAATTACGAATTACTTGTTAGTCGAATCGACTAATAAAAAGCCATAACATGTAAAAAATTACAAAAGCCTTCTGGGGTTAACAAAAGCTTAACATATTGTATAACATATGTAATTTAAAATGTAATAAAATGTTTGTTAAATTATTTCTTTAAATGTATTTTTAAACGCCGATTCCTCGACAAAGAAAAAAAAATGAAAATGAAATCCTTGCTTACCTTATTTTTTGTCTTTCAAACGTACAAAAATATTTATTTTACATCTTAACATCGAAAATAAAATTATCTAATTTATTTATCGAAAATGTATCACTGTTGGATACGTTAGCCACCTCGTTTACCTGTAATAAGTTGACTGTAACCCGATGACCGGAAGAAGTGAAAAATCTCCCTTTGTGTAGTCAGCACATAAAAGGTTCAGTGGGTCTATGAAGGTTCTCCCGACAAGCCAACGCCGACGCTCGGCTTCGCCAGTGTTGTCGAGGCTTTTGTGCTGAATATTTTGAAGGCTGTCAACACCTTGAATACTGATTTCTTATACTTTGAGTGTCAATAAAATCTCATGGTGATATTGTCATTTTTAGATAAATATATTTTTCATCTCCAACAAAATATACATTACTTACATTAATATTTTTACCGTTTCAGGGGACAAAAATGAGTTAAATTTTTTAGGAGTAATACTATAAACATTTTTTTTTTGATGTTTGTAAACATACGTCTTAAGCGCTTAAATTATTTACGTTATATTATTGTACTACTTCTTTGTCTTCTTATGGTGCCATCTCCTATCAGAGGTCGACGATTTCCTAATTATTTACCGCCGCACCGAACAACTTTTTTCGTTTCTCGTTTTTTCTTTCTTCGCGTTGCAAACGGACAAAATAATAGATTCGTATATTTTTGGAATCATATTGTTCTCCGTATATATATTTATCTCCGGGTGTTATTTTGTGACGTAAAGAATCAAGACTCTCAAGATATCTGCCTAGAGAATAAATAATATATCACAGTACACAAATTTTGTGCTATTTGTTGGCCTCCATCCGTCTGCAAGCGACGATGTAGATGCAGAAACAAGGACGGCCCAACTGCCTAGAGGATAAATAATATATCACAGGTTAGTGGTTATCTTGTGGCTTGATTTTGGTTGACTCATATGTGTTCTTCAGGGAGAAAACGTAATTTGATATTTTCTGCATTGTCATCTTGAGAGGCATTACTATAATCGAATATTAAGTTCAGCCGGCGGATAACTATTTATACGTTGTCCGCCCACAATAATACAGCTTCCTTTACCATATATTTTCCCCTGGATGATGAGTTGGCTTATGTCTGAGATACTCAAGTTTACTTATCTTGATAGTCCGCAGTATTTTGCAATAAATTTGTAATAAAATTGCGAACTTTTGTGTTTAACCAGTTATGTGCGATTCGTGGAACATTCTAGACCATTCTATTGTGTTGTTGTAGGGCATCCCAGAATTTAATGAAATATTCGAGAGAATTCAATCGTTTGTTGTTCTCAAGAGGATCTGACAGTGTTCGATCATCTCGTTACATTAAATTATAGTTTTAAAAAATTCATTACTGTACTACGCGTGTAATCTAATATAAACTGTACCTACGATAATATCAGATTAGTTGGAGGAAGATGAGTGGTCCCTGAGCATCATGTGTGACCGGCAGTTGGTTGCTGGCTGCGTTTAGTATGTGCGTTGGCGGTGGTTGGCGTCCCCTAATGGTAGTTGTTCGCTGCTCCTTTAGTTGTGTACTACTGTAGTATGTCCCAATCATCACAGTTCATAACTTCATTCAGTTCAACTACTTGTATATAATAATTAGTAAATGAGATGAATTATAGATATCAATTTCTAGCACCTCATGAAAATATACACAAATAAGAGAAATGAATAGTATATTTTTGGGAAATTTACAAGGCGTACATACGCGCATATCAGACTAAAATACTCAAAGGCTAATTGAAAGGCAATAAGAAATGTAGTATATCCCAATCATCACAGTTCATAACTTCATTCAGTTCAAGTACTTGTATATAATAATTAGGAGATGAGATGAATTAGAGATATCAAATTCTAAAACCTTATGAAAATATACACAAATAAGATAAATTAATAGTATCTTTTTGGGAAATTTACAAGGCGTACATACATGGCGCATATTAGGCTAAAATACTCAAAGGCTAATTGAAAGGCAATAAGAAAAAAAAATTGTATTTAATTTGAATAATTTAAATTTGGATTCTAAATAAAAAAATATACAAATCAATTTAAAAGAACTCTTATTTTCGATTCACTGTTTTTAAATATGAATTCAATTTCTGATTATTAACCTAATGTGTTCTTCCCTATATAATAGGCATGCATAATTGTATATTAACGTTCTGTATTGTCTATTGGTTGTATTCTCAGTTGTATCTCAATGTCATCTCGTTACCTTGTTGCTAAATGTGATCATTCAGTGCTCGTCATACTCCCCATGGTCCACATCTGCATCCTTGCTGGACTCCTGAGTTTCTAATCAACTAATGAATACGTTCCCATGCAACATCTTACATATGCATATATCATTTTGTCACGTGGTGTTGGCTGCGGGAAGACAAATTAATACACTGGAAATAAATTAGTGATAAATTAATATCAAATAGACAAAATCACTTAACACTTAACGCTGTTCTTTAAATTACAATATTTCTCAATATATTACTCGTATATTTTAGTTTATTATGGCTGGAAACACTTTATTTATCGCATGTATGAATATTCCGCCAAACTGTGGAACTTTCTTTAGATCGCTAGTTAGATCCACCTGATTATATCTCTCGATATCTGTCGCTTCGCAAATTTACGACTGGGCATACCTGGCCATTGTCTCGCGACTTACTTCACACAGAATGATCTGTCAAAACACACTTCCTCGCGCCGTGGCGTACTCCCGCAATGTATACCCAAATTGTGAAGGTTTCGAACCTCCAATATTATTATTATCCTTTCTAATGTTTAGGATAAAGTTCCCGTCGCTTCTAGGTTGTTCCGGACGTTTCCCGAATATTTTGGATTGCTACAGGCCGTTCTAGATCCTGCGATAGAGATATATTCTAATTACAATTTTGACAGTGTGCTATTTATTCCCTCTTCTTTCCATTTCGTTTCAAATACATATACTCCTATGTATAGCTATCAAATGCATTATTATTCAAATAACTAGCTGAAAAAGCGTCAAAAATAACAGTACTTTTACGGTCGCTTCTTAAGAAATAAGTATTTATTCATTTATATAAAAAAAGGAAAAAAGAAAAGAAAAAATAAATTATTTATAAAGAAAAAAATTGACAAAAAACATCACGTAATTTTTTTTTTTTAAATTACGCAAATGTAAAGAAAAAAATGTAAAGAAGTTACGGACGTTACACGAAGAGGGACAGACGGACAGACGGACAGAAAACGAAATAATTATAATTGGGATAGTTTATCAATAAATATTTTTACTATAATTTTTGTTGTATTTTCAGGAAAAATAAAAAAGAATGTATGCTATCCGCATTTTATATTCATTACTCAATAGAAAATTTTAATCAATAATTTTCGATCAACAAAAATGAAAAGTAGTTAATGTGATGAATTAATTAATTGTTATTTTAATAAATAGAAAACACTCTTCTTCAGTGAGTGTAAAATGATTTTCTGGTGACATAATTAATACAATAAAAAATAATGTACTTTGTTTATAACATATTTGTTGAAAATACCAACATGTTATGGAGTCAACGCTCCCTTTATCAGGATATTTTTTTTTAAACTGGCAATGGAAAAGACAGTTCACCACTCGATGCAATTATAGCGCACTCGTAATAAAGATTATTATTTCCCTAAACATAAATAATATAAAAATACTCTAAATTGATGAGTTTTGAAAGTCCTTTGAGAAACCACATACACAGATGGCGATAATATTATTTTTTAAGGAATCATATAAGTTGCATGGCAGTCACAATGCACGGAATTTTATTTTGTCTGTCGGTTGTACGCGTCAACATTATCAGTTTGGAACATTTACTGGGAACATTGTTTGAAAACAATGTCGCAAGTTTGGGCGACAGCGTGTTTGAAAGTTTGGCGAGAGCACGCCGGAGCTCAGATGTCAGCCTGACAGGTGCAGCTACATTATTTGAGAAACATTTCCGGGAGATAAACAGAAACCAAAGATGCGAGTCTTGTGCATTTCGAGGTGTTGAGTAATGAAGATGTTAATTCAAATGAGGTTTATTATTTAGGAATGCAAGTTAGTTTAATTAAGAAAAATATAGAGGTACAACCCGTCAAAAATGACAGAACATTTTTTTATTACTTTAATAAATTAATAATACATAACAAATTATTATTATTATATATTATTCAAATTATTATTATATAATATACCTCACCAAAAAGAATTAAGACTCTTGCGTTTGGTGAGGGATTGCTTCGCGTCTTTGCTTAGCCATAGTATATATTTGTGGGGGTTGGTGTAGGTTGAATCGATCCCTTGCATGAGGTCGAGAAGCTACCTCCCACGTTGCTGCTTCTTTGACTATTGGTCACCACCCGGTATTTTTCGGAGTTCCGGGTCCTCCTATATTGTTGCTGATGGTAATGAAGTCGCGGCCAGTTTCACAGTGTTTATTTGTAGTGCAAACAAAAGGTATAAAATGTAAGTATTACAATTAGAGTGTAAAGTATCGCGAGTATAAAGGTACAGTGAGGTTACTCTCGGCGAGGGCTTCCGGCTAATATCAGGGTCACTGGAAGAGTGAGACTTCGACTGGAGAGGGCTTCCGCCGTATCGAGAAGCCACGTAGAAGTGAAGTGATGCCTGTTGTGCGTCCGGCTTCTTATAGTCGATTCGCACAGAGGAATTTCGCAGTTCTCTTTCCTCGTGCCGCTACAATTCCGCTGACTCCAGCGGAGTGTCGCGCCCTCGATTTACTGCGTCCCCATTTCTCATGGTCCGCAGCCGCCGTTCCCTTGCCGCCCTAGATTTACCTGTGGTGGTACATCCTTTCGCTTGCGTCTCGGCATGTGTCACCGACCACTGTCATGTAGGTGCGTCACTGTATGTATTTTATAGATGGGCGTCTGTCTGTGTAGTGGTATGAATCACTGCATATTTATTGTATTTTTTTGGCGTTCCACTATATGGCGGCGGTAGCAACATGCTAACAACAGTAAGGGTTTGCTGGCCCGGGGTTCAAGCCCCATCTCTCTATTTGATTTGTTTTTCTAGCCGTGAATTTGAAAGAAATTACGGATGTAAAACTATCTTATGGACAGACAGACATACGGATGGATGAACAGACGGATAGACGGTGAAATTATTATGTTTGATAATGTCATGAGAATTACTATGGTAATCTGGATGACTCAATGCTCCAAAATACTACAGAGAAACGGTCTGGATGAAATCGATACCCAGAACCAAAGAAGGTACAGCCTGAGAACGAGAAGAGCCGATCCCAACAGCCTACGTAGGAAAAGATTTGGGACAGTACAAGGAAAAAGAAGAAGAAAATGTCATAGGAATTAATTATTTTCGACTTATACTTATAGCCGACGAAATATCGACCATCGATATTTCGATGGCTATGGCGTAGTCCCTTCAAATATATGAGTAACAACAGATAAATAACGCATACAATTATCAAAAAACATTTAAAAAAAATAATAATGTGTGGATGTTCTTACGATGGACTTGGTAAACGATACTTTGTATAAATTGATCACAAGCCAACTCATACTTGTCATAAGCCCTGGGTCATCCTATAAAAGACTCTCATACACGTTTTTCATATTAATAGATTCGTCTCTATGAGACTTATATATGTATAGACTATAATTTGTCTTCAATAAGTTAAATTAAGTCCATATGTCTTTAAATGGTGGAAATTTAAAAAAAAATACAGTAAAAATCTAACACGACTTTTTGGGTAAGATTTCCGTGTCAAGACAAAGTCTTATAATATTTTTTACCTCCCCTCACTTATATATTGATATGTCTATTTTTTTATAAAAAACTATCGATCTCAAAAAATTTCAATTAATAAATATTTTAAGTCACTCCTATTTTGTAACTTTTGAGTAGATTACTAAACCAGCTATTACCAAAATATAATGAATTCTGCTCTTGAACCAATAGACAAAAAAGTAGTGTCTTAACTTACCCCTAATTTGTAACTCCAGAGTAGATTCATTATTTAACAAACCAGTATTTATCCAATGTTAATTAATTAACCCCTGCTCTTAAATCATAAAATAAATTGACCGTTAAAGAATTTCTTTAATTACATAAATCCACTACAATTGAAAAGATGCTTCATAACCCCAGCATTATTTCAGAATAATTGTTAAAAGTAAATTTACAGTATTGGAGGATGACCCTGTTAAAAGCCTCAACAACTGTAGAACATGTATGAGAAGATGTATGAATGTAGCCGAAGTAAAAGCGGCGTGTCAATATATAATAATATGGCGTTTTTTTCCCTCTGCCTACCCCTGTTAGTTAGAAATGAGATGGTAAAATTAGAAGGAATTCCGCACTATCGAAATCTCTCAAAACGGCTGGGCTATTGTGGTGAACCCCCAGAAATACCCGTTCACAAGCATTCTTTCACTGCAATAAAAACAACCCATCTTACCAAAAATACACCACGATCAATAGACTTTTCTATCCTTGGAAACGAGTATGCACAAATTGCAGATAATCTCAACATTAACTTAAGTCGTTATCGAAATCTCATTAACGAACACTTTACCGTTAATTTATTTGATTAAACTTTGTTAATATGTATTTGAATACATGTCTTTGTTCTTACTGATATACACTTTATAATTGTCTTTCCTTAATTTGTGATTTATGTACTTGTACAGATAGATATTGTGTTATAAATTTCATACAAGTTTCTTGTTTTATTGTAATAGGTGTAAATCGTAGAAATAAAATTAATAAATAAATAAAACAAATTCTAGAATCATCGCGACGCGCGATATTCTATAAACTAATATTCGAGTAATTCTTATTTGGAGGGATTCTATCATATACATTAATAATAATAATAATAATAATAGTTTTATTCATATCTTATTTTTTGTATTGTGTTACACTTCGACTGCCTAACTAGGGATTACCTGTTTGAAGGCAGTCGACTATTTAAAGGACAAAAAGAGTTTAAAAATTAATATAATTAAGTATACATTACAATAAATTTTTAAATGAATAAATATATAATATTTTTTTTTTTTTACAGAATTATAGGTAAGGTAAGATAAAGCAAAAAAAGAAATCAAAATTAAATATGATAACAAATATAAAATATATTTTTTTAAATAAGCAATAAACATTGAGAAAAAATACACAGCATTAAACAGGAATTCATTTTAGGGTTTTCTCAGATAGTTCTCGTCCTATGTCAATAAGCCACCCATTTAATTGTTTTTTTAGAATATGTGGTCTCATTTTTTAAAGATATCCGGTATCAAATTATATATTTTTGGGCCTAGGTATGCATGATGCGTTTGTCCTCACTTCAATTTCTTTTTGTCAGTTCTAAGACATCCTTTGGTAGACTTTCTAGTCTGGTATTGGTGGATTAATTGGACAAAACTATTTATATTTTTATGAACATGTAAAATTACTTTGTGAATATAAATTTGTCTAGTATACAAAACCCTAAATTCTCTTGGATGTCGAAATGGCTTTTTTATTATAACTCTCAGTAGGACTTTTTGTAATTTATCCACTGGTTTTAAACTAGCTTTATACGTACCACCCCACCCTAATATTCCGTATCCTAAGATGGAGTTACAAAGCGCATAGTACATTTGTTTTAAGAAATGAATGTTAAATATGCTGCATACAGAAATGAAAATATGCCTTAGCTTCCTGATTTTGTTTGCTATAAGAACACGGAAGAAGCCGCAAAGCCGCGTATGCTGGTTTCTTCAGCAGTCTCTCCAAATTCAAACCATAGACCACAAATAACTCTCGAAACTATAATCCTCAAAGTTTAAAATGTTTGTGGTAGGGAATAAAATTAGATATTTAAAAAAAAATATATTTGTGAAATTCAATACTTTGAACGATACGCAAATTAGCCAGTTAGTGTAAACATTGCTTAGTTGGTAATTATATTCAGGTTTCAAAAATCGGCCTATTCAGAATTTATGAATATTTTCATTTAATTTTAAAATAAAATACTTAATATGGTGTACAAGTATTATTATATAGTTTTATTTATCAGAAACGTGCATGTTATTAATTTCAAAAGCTTCGTAAATCCTGAATTAACTGAAAATATTTTAAAACCTAGAAATTGCCTAGAAATAAGTAAATTTATGATTAATATTTATTTTACGTTTGTAAATGAAGCACTCCAGTTCATTTTTGTATTAATGTTTTTTTTATAAATTCAACTAATTATATTGCTACAATAATTATTATAAATAAATATACAAAAACTTAAAGGTGTAGCAAACACTTGATAAATGGCTCCTTCCAACGCTTTCAGAGATTGATAGTACAAAAATAACTGCTACCTGCGGCTGTTTGACCTTTGTGTACATGCATTTCTAGAATACTCTTTAAGATGCGTGCTATATCTCAGATTTTATGGGCATTTCCAGACTCTTCTCATAGTTTTAGATTAATAGGGAACATTTTGGATTATTCTAAATGGTTTTAGTTCTTTGTCGATTGTGCGGGATTGTTCTGGAATGTTCGAGGGAATGTTTTCACCGTAGCAATATATTTAATGTTAAATTTATATTGTATTAAATTGTTAAATTGTTAAATTTATATGCATTGTTACATAATTTGGCATTATCATCTGTCATTTTCTATCCACTTCTGGATGAAGGCCTCTCAAGGAGCGTCATACTTTATACTCTTGTTATTCGCTACCACGTATTTTCTTATAATTGTATGATTTCGAAAATCCAGTGGCCGTAAAGGCGGCCAATAGATATTTTAATTTTCCTCTCATGCTGCTGGATGACTGCATTAGTCAATCGATTATCCGTCGATCCAGCAATATGCCCTGCCCATTTAGATTTTTGCGCATTCAATTATATTGAAATATTTAGACATGTATAAAAATTTACATACAAATAATGATAAATATTAATATATATTTTTGTTCAATACAATAATAAACACATGATAATGTAAATAAATTATCACACAGGTAATTTTCTACGTTTCGCGCAGCGTTATATACGCAGCGGTATTTAATTTCAAGTGATAATTCATAATTCAATTCATTCATAACACAAAAACGGCGTACACGTGATTATAATAATTATACCGGAAAAGTTTAAGTATAAAACTATATACGCATTAACAAAGGAATAAATAAAAAAGTCGATGTAAAATTTTGATTGGGATTTGTTTGCAAATGGGTTATTTTCGCCGTCCGTTGTTTATTGATCAATAAAAAAGGATAACCGAAGATACTAAATAACATCTCGCTGAGATTTATATCAAAGCAAAAATTCATAATAATCACATTCGCCTTTTATAGCAACAAAGTGCTGAATCGAGTTTTTGATTTCAAGGCTTGAATCAGCGTTCCGCTTGCTCGTTCCTACGAGTCCACTGTGTTTTCGGTAGGATTTTCGATTCAAAAAGAACATTATTTTTGAAAAGTTTTTGAAGTCTCGTCAAAAAGAATGTCTTTGTCCTGCCGTTGGCAGTTGTGTCTAGTTGTTTTTTCTCATTGACAAACCTTCGTCCTTAATGGAGCGGAGACATCAAGCGACTTTGACGAACTCTCCCCATCTCGTTCTCAAAAGGACGAGACGTTTGCTGGAGGATCTGACTTTTAAATTAAGCCTTTTGTTACAGCAGAATAAATGCGGAAACGGTTATATTTGGACGCGTATTATAAACACGGTTCTTTTGTTTGGAATAACGTTTTGCTTTAAGATAGAATCCGTGTCAATCTTGAGGTGAATTTGATGGGAGTGAATGAGAGGCGGGGTATGAAAATAGAATATTACAATAGAAGATTGATGATGTTATTTTGAAAGTTAAAAATACTCACGTAATTAATTGTGGTTTCTCTATAAGATACCCATTTTAGAAGGCTTTTTGATTTTTCTAGTTTTAAGCGGTTGTCTAAAACCCTCATCTCAAGCATTTTTTAAGTTGATGAGCATTTTCTGTATTACCAGCTGTTTTGAACTCATACAAAAAAATTAAAAATAACAAATAAATTAATAGTACAAGAAAATAATGAGTGGCATGAAAATCTTGACGAGTTTCGGTGAATTTAATTTTTGAGTATATCCAGCTTAATCAAATTATAAGCATGCTGTGACCGAAACATTGCATATAAAGGATTTATAATGAAACTATGCTTTATAGGTTAAATTTTTTAAGAGATAATTTCACAAAATAGATGTCTCATTAATATTCTTAATACTTTTCAAATTAAGGTCATATTATGAGCATGCAGTATACATATTTAAGCACGAGTTGTTAGTAAAGAGACGAGTATATTTTATTTAAAAAAATCGTAATTAAATAGCTAGCTGACTAATTATTATGATGTATTTATTAAATTATATATAATATGATATTTTTTAAACAGTTTAGTTTAATCACCTAGTTGTAATCTTCTGTATGAGTAATAATATTTTAGCCTAAGCACTTTCAATGTAAAGACCCATTATCCTTAGAGGCAACTTTAAAACTATTAATATTGTATATTTTTGATATTTATATTAGGTATTATTTTACATTCATATTTATTATTTCAAATTATCCACGCGCGTACGGGCTTAAAATTTTTTAAGATTTTAATCTTTTCAAACGCGCGCAGGTGTTAATTTAATTGAACAAGAAGAAAATAATTACATAAGGGAAATAAGATAATTATAAACAAAATAAAATTATAATATATTAAAGATAATAAATACATGTCGGGAATGGACAGCCAAAAAGGCGTTAGCGATTATTTTGAACTTTATGGGAGAGCAAAATAAAGTTTTGTCAATATTTCTGTTATTATTAAAAAAATATATATTTGTTTTGAATAAACAAAAATCAGATTGACTGAATTTTATTTTGCTTTCCTGTAAAGTTCAAAATAATCACTAACTGTATTTTGACTGAGGATCCTCAATATTCATTAATTACTACATAATGACTAATGTTCAGATAGGAATATTGCAAAATAAATTTTTAATTTTGATTTATTTTGGGGAAATTTTACATAATTAAGTGCATATTATTTCAAAACGCTGACTGCAAACGCCGCTGGCTTCTGCTGTGAAAATATGATGTACTTGGTGGTCTCCAAGAAATAGGCTGGAGTGTCCTTGAATATTTAATGAGTAGGTATCATAACCACCAGACCAACAAGTACGTCAAATAATTTTAATATGAACTTGATACGCACTCGTGGTCATTTTCCACTTTTCAGAGGGCAGATCCCCGACTACGATCGCTGCTCTGACGTGCTATCAAATAATTTTCTGAGCGATGATCACTAAGGGATGGTGGTGGGAAAATTTAAATGAAAACATTCAAGTTTGAATCGTGCATATATTTAAATAATTGAAAATTGAAATTATTCGTTAAATCTAGCCTTATTATCTCACCTTATATCTAACCTGTCTACCGTCGTGAACCTCGGCGCGGGCGTCGGCATGACGGCGCGACGCCGAACGCGACTTTCCCTCGCGTGTCTGCTCTAGCGACGCCGAAGGTGACGCATGGCGTGAGGCCCACCTCGTGCTGGTCTCCTCCTGTGTTGGCGGCGGGGCTGGTTATCGCCCTGATAACCAGCTGACCATCTCCAATGGTCTTCGGCTCCGCCCTTGTCCTCTTCTTCTGTCCGTAACAGCGGCCACGTCAGGCTACATCAATCCACCTGACGCCGCTGTTGGTGGACTTCAGACGTCCTCCTCAGCCTGCTTGACTGTCGCCTTGACAGTCAAGATCATGTCAGACCACCCGGCTCTCCAGGGAGTCTTTTTCCTCCGCTGGGGCTTCTCGGCATGGTCTTCTCGACTGTCGCTCTGACTAGCCGATCTCTGCCCTCTTTTTTCTCGGCACTCCTTCCGTGGTTCACTTAATTGATGGTCGGCCGACAGCCATCTCATCACTGCCGGCCGACGCCGTATTTCACATCACAACTCCACTTCCAACTAACTACCGTCTCACTACTGTCCGTGCTAACTACTAACTCCCAACTCACTACTGTCCTTCTAAACTTCCAACTCCCAACTGCCTGTGGGAGTGGCCATGCAGAGTTTTTATACATTTCAACGTCCGCGCGTTTGGCCACTTCCCTTCTGTGCAACACTTAATTTTTATTTGTTAGGTCTAATTTTTGGTCACGCCTCCTGATATTATTTTATTTAATTACTCTTAACTAACAATAAATAAAAATCTTAAACTTAATACCACTTATAAATAATTTTTACATACAATTAATTACATTCAAAATGATTTTATTATCATATAACACAAAATTATTATTAATATACCTAACATACATAATACACCTAAATTACATATACCCCAGGTAATTAACAATACATTTATCTAAATCTATACAATAAAATGCAACTTAAGGTACCTTATTTCTTAACTTATTTTCGGTAGTCACCCGAACTATGACATTATCACTAGCAAAAATAATATTACTACAACTAGATTACATACAATTGAAAATTGTATAATTATGTACATTTAAAATTAATAAAAGAATCCTTATTATTGTTAAATTTAATTTACCTATAATTATCTATTAAAATACCGCAATCCAGCTAACTTTTTATTCTCTGTTGCTCTTACATATATTTTGTTATTAATAATTATAGTCTAATCAAACATTAAATGGAATGCGCGTCTAGGTACATATGGCTTTTCGGAGACCACCCCGGCGAGGGGCCATAGGTACGATTCATTGCCGTTCAAGACAAATACGGAAGCAAGGCGAAAGATTTTTCTACAATGTATCCCTAACAAAATACAGAACTAGATTTATTGGCCATTATCCAGAATATTGCTGATGGGCCATTTTAAATGTCAATTTTAGAAAACTAATAGCTTCCTTAGCGAGACAATAGTGGACCTTCTTAACACAACGAACGCCGGTAGTTAGCGCCGAATTCGCAGAAAATTGAGTAAAAATCATGTTCCCTGTCTCTTTAGAAATTAATGGCCTAAATTTAAAAACATTAAATCGTTCGCAGAATTACCCTTGGCTTCGAAATCTTACAAAAACCGACCACCCCGTTGTCGGGGATAAATACAATCGAGTTTGACGCGTTTTCCACAATAAAATTAATATGAATACATCAAACTTGATGATGAAATGATACATCAAAATATGTTTAAAATCCGTGAACAAAAACTGCATTATTTTCCTACTAATCTAATAATAAAATATGTTGCCTGTAAAATCATAACTGAAGGTGACGATAATTTTCTCAATCTTATTCAATGGCGCTACAGTTTAAATCGAAACATCAATTTTCTCCTTTATTTTCCAAATTATGATGAATTATGATAAAATTTCCAAAAAATTAAAAATTAAAAATCCAAATTATGATGAATTATGATAAAATTTCCAAAAAATTAAGAAATCAAAAAAATTTCATAGACAGTTCTTGATGAACGAATACGTTCATAAATCTCACAGTTCATCTCATTATCTCACAGTTCTCTCATCAAGCATTTTAATAAATAAAAAAATATTGTTGAAGTAGTACTTTTTTGGGCGCGTTGGTTTTTAGCTATGCAACGAAATGCTTTTTACTTATTTAAAAATAATTTAAAACATATTACAGCCATTTGACGTATTACTTCCGATGGTTTTAAATCTCGTTATCTGTGAAACACGATACATGTCGCATTTTTGCTGTATAACGTCCCATATCTTTGCTAGAACAGAGATCTGTAATTGCGGATATCTCTTTTGTTGTTAGTTCTAGACGCTGGTTTATTTCGCGCTTGCTCTCGTTCAAATAGTTTTACATTTCATTGTACATACTTTAGCGATTATTCTGTGAGAATTGATGCCCTGTTTATTTTATGAATGCTGAAGAAGTATAACTTTCAACGCACGTACACCCAAACACTTAATTTATTTTATGACAATGACCACCGTGACATTTTTTTATAATCTCAATAACGCTAAAACTTTAAATTAAAACCCGCGTATTCGATATATGGCCCCATTTTTTAATACCGCATGAAATATTAATAAATGCGAATTTGAAAACCCATCATGAGTGTGAAACAATTTTGTAATCCTTTTTCAACCAACACAATACCACATAAAAATCGTTGTTGTTTGATAAGTATAAACTTATGATAAAACTGTAGAAATCTCACAGATATGATATTAACTAGATATTTTAGAAAATAGTACCAAAAATGTTATCTATATTTGAACACCTTCTATTACGTCCCCTCTTCTGCGCCTAGTGACCACGCCCACATACCCACCGGACTCTAATCTCCACCCTACTCCTCACGCCGTCTTTTAATCTTAAGTTTAGTATTAGTAACATTACTGAAGATGATGCGTAAGCATTGAAAACTATTTAATCTTTATATGTATAATTAAAGTAAACATTTTTAAATATTTTTTTATTATATATAAATATTTTTGAAAATGGCCTTTCCACAAGAAAATTTTAAAAATTTATCTTCTTCTGTTAAATTTGGACTTTCAAACTTTAAGACATAATCGAATTTTTTATAAACCGATTATTTTCCATGATCCAGGTTTCTCACATACGCAATATAAGAAACTATTTATACAATTAACACAAGCACCTGATTTTGAAAGATAATCTATTGAGTTAATTATCATACGTATCAAAATCAAGATATTTAAAATTAAGCTCTCTGTACTGTAAATAATTCAATATGATTTATACAAGGTTAATTTATCGAAATTAATTCAAACAAAATGAGAATCTATTTGTTCACAAATATTGGGAAACGCATTAATAAGTTATAAATTAAATTAATAATTAAACATATCGGCTTACTAGTTTGATGTTTTCAGACAATTTTGCAATAATATTAGCCTAATTAATGACTACAATCATATTCTGTCATAGCATATTAAGTAAAATAATACGGCGTATATTTCTCAAATCTAAATAACTGGAAGCAAATAACGATAAATATTTTAATAAATCAACAAGAATATTAATTAATTACAATATTACAGACGAGGTGGTTTTCGTCCAGAATTGGATAGAAAACTACTGTTTAATATATTTATTTCAACGGCTTTATTCGTTTTACATAAAAAAAAAATTGTATAAAAAAAATTACAAAAAATCACGATTGTAGAAAATATTTCATAGGTATATGTTACTTATCATTCGAAAACCGTTATAGACATATTTTCCGACTGTAAACCGAAATTAAAATATAATATTTTATTGAAATCGTCAATATTATTATTATTGAAACATTCAAAATAACCTCCTTGTGCGATTTTATTATGCTTTTTGCATTCTAGTCGTTTTTCATTATGAATGTGAGTATCTAAAATGGTTTTAACTTTATTGAAATTGTGTGTTTACTAAAATATAATTTGATGATTTATAGAAACATTTGATCGCAATGTTTTATAAATTATTTATATGACAATATGTTACGTTATCAAACAATAAATTTGTGCGCACGTTACGTATGTTTTTGTGTTAAACTAAATAAAATTAAAATAAATATCTTTTCAGCAGAAAAATCTTTAACAACATAAAATACATATTTTAAAGTATATTTTAAATTAAGTTCTGCGGTATAGCTGGTTGAGAATCAAGTCGAAGAAAATTTGTTAGAATACGAGATAATTAAATATTCTTTAGAATTTATAATTACTTATGGTAGGTACATCATTATGAAATAACAAAAAATCGCGTTTTTTTTTCGGAGGGTCCCAAAATTTTACGGAAACGGGATTTTCTACTGAGGAAAATAAAAATGTTCACAATTGAACTGGAACAAAAAGTTTCCAATTAAAAACTTTTGTTTTCAATATACAAGCTTTGTTTTCAGCACTAAGAGGTTTTCTTCCGATACAAAGGATTTAACTTGTTTTCAATGATGAACTTCATTATAATATTTTCATTTTTCTTAAAAGTTGTTCCAACAAAAATCCGTAGATAATAAAATAAAATATTGTAAGAAGTCTAAAAACACTGTCACTTTTAAGTAAAAATTAAGTAAACTTTTTTTATAATGATTTATTTAGATTCTTTCCTCTCTCTACAATTGTATTTTATTTTTATAATATAAACAGAAAATTAAAGATGTAAATATTTTAGTCTTTCACGAAAATTAATGTTGCAAAAAATGTTGTGGTGAGGCGGACACCTGGAGACATCTAGAGGCGCACCAACGGCATCACCAGGCTGGTTGGTAAATAACTTACCGGATTGTCCGATAGGGGGTATCGAGAGTCTATATTGGTGACGCTACTAGCGCCATCTCTCTATCGGGCCTCCGGTGGACTGGTTTATTTTGGCGATTGCAATATTAAAACTCACGGTAGGTTCGATGTTAATCCTTTTTTAATTAAAAATCTACTAACTTTATTTTTGAGGACCAGAATTATTACAGTATTTTTAAAGTAAAGTATTTCTTTTCCGATCCAATTTTCTCCGCCGTAAAGGAGGGAGCAATATCTTAAATAATATAGGATCTTTTAGTATTAATTTATTTACTTGTTACTTGCCATCCGCGTCACTAAAAATAAAATAATAAATACATAATCAACCTTAGGTTGTATGGATTGAGTTAAAAAAAACCTTTGATATGTATGTTTAGTAGATTTGAAGAGTTGTTGGAATAAAAAATATATATTTTTCACCATGTAAATGATTATGAAGTTCTGCAAACTTGGAAACATTAAACCGCTATTTTAACTGTAATTGTTAGAGATTTGTGTTTGTCGCTATTACCTACTAAGCGCCTTATTCGTAGATAATTCGGTTACAAACGAGACGCTCATTGATTCGCTTAGTTTGTGAGAAATAACTAGTACACTAGAAACCAATCCTTTGTAGGTAAATCTCTATTACCAATAATCATTAAAATTAAATACCGATTAGATAATAATGGTTGAGCTCGTCAATAGAATATATAAGGAGTACAAAAGCAATGGCAGCAATATCTTACTTAGTTGTTTCTGAGATAAATAAAAAAAAACTGTCTTACTCAAGGAAAGTTTTCTGGAATCTATGAAACCTTCATATTATTGGAAATAAGTTTTGGAAAAAAAAATTCACTTCAGTTTATCTTTTATATACATGTATAAATAAAAATTAAACTTTTTGTTTTTCATAATCTGTAAATATGTATATTAAAGAAAACACATTATTATTGTTAAGTTGCAATTTCAGTATAAAGTTCTGTGAATTATTTAACATTTATTATTCATCAATTAGAAAAGACATACAGAAAAATTAAATTAACAAAAACTAAATTAACTGCTACCGGGATTTGAACCAACAGACCTTCATTCTATCCGGGGATGGCGCCTTATCCAATTTCTCAAAAAAAAGTTTTTGAATAACGTGCCATTCACAAGTCGTCTTTTTCTTCTTCTTTGTTACGCCAGTGACAGATCTGACGACATTGATAATGATGACAAAATAGGCAAAACTATCCAGCAGGACACAATATTAATCTGGAACACTATTCCGTAATACGCTCTCACGTCGCACTATAATATTCCAATCGTCTCTGGTACACTTTATTTACGTCGTTTGTCTATTGCATAGTACGCTTGTATATTCGCCTGTTTCGATGGCTGATTGCGCCGTTATAACAAATACTGAACATGATGTGCGATATATAGGAAGCGTTCTTTCTCGAATCTTCTTTTGTAGTCTACCGGCTTCCGGACTCTTTGAAAACTTCCAAACTGTTCGGGAAACTTCGATTGTGTGCAGTTCTTCTCGATTTCAGAATTTCTTTAAAATAATATTTGCGTCAAAATTGTTGGACAATTTTATATAATTGGAGTTAAGACATGCTCGTTACTATACCGCGAACTAATGATAAAAGATCCGAAAATCTCCAAATGAATGAAATATAAGACCCCTGCCCTTTTATACAATTGTAGCTTTTGGAAAAATGCTCGAATGCTTAAAAGTTAAATAAATCAATCAAGGAAAGCTTTCTAGGTGGGTAAAACCCACTAGGGGTTGTAAAGCCGACGGTGATGATGATGACGATTTTTCTAGATCACCTCACCTAAATTACTATCGCTACTACACATCGCCAAATTTGAATAAAGGTTGCCGGATTACAAATTTTTGATTGTACTTTTCGAGTTAAGCCTTGTTTAGGTCGTAATTAATTTTGCGCCCGGGTTCCATTGATTTATCTCCGTTCCGCTGCCTGCGAGATTCCTGCCGCCCCCAGGAAGAGGAATTCCGAATCAGGTCCGCGCTACACAAGTACACGGCCCATAAAACGCTTACAGAAGGTATTTAAAATAAGGGATGCGCGACATTAGCACGAAAATGTACACGTGGTTTAAGGGATACGCCCTACGGCTTGAAGACAGTTCCTACGGCGGAGGTTTATTTATTGGATTCAAATAATGGTAAATTAATTAATTCATTATCATCACCCTCTTCTTAACTGTGTCTCGATTTTATAGCGGGAATAACGTTTCTCTATCCTCTTTAATTACTGTAAAATTATTACGTGTATTTACGACATGTATTCACGAAAAATATTAGTAATTTGTGGACTTATTCTTTGGTGATCCTTAAAGATATTATTAATTCAACGGTATTTTTATATATATGTTCTGGGAACACAATTACTGGATTTGATCTAGAGGTGGTGGGTATGTTTAAATGCTTAAATGATTATATTTTAAATCATATTTTTATGTATAGGTATATACCTATATATAAAAATATGATTTAAAAAATATACTGGTCTACAAAAGGAGTTAAATAAAAAAATAATTTTCAGGCATTTCGTCATGTATTTGTTTAATGATTCGAAATGATATTTTTTTTTCATTTATTAATTAATGCCCTACAGGGCTTTTACAAACAAATAGGTAAAGTATACATTTATATAATGGATAGTTTAAAGAAAAAAATAATAACATATAAAAATAATAAAAACTACCATGCACGTTTCCCATATAAATAGCTTCATCTTAATGAGACTTCTATAATTAATCTTAATTCACAATATGTATCTTCTTCTACCCCTCATCATATTGGGTCTGGGTCCCTACACCGCAAAAAAGGTTCCAACTTTTCCTATCTCGGGCTTCGCTCTCCACGTCAGCCCAATTAGTTGCAATCTCGCTTCGCAGCAGTCCTCCTATAGTTTCCACCAGCTCCTTCTAGGACGTACCCTTGGTCCGCTGCCTTCTGGTCTTGCCTTCTGGTCTTGCAAACAGACTTCCAAAGCCTCCGCTTTGGGAGTCTGTTTGCTGCCCCCCGCAAGGTATGTTCTAGTCACCGTAAGTGTTATTTCTCGATAAACGTCAATAAAGGTTCTTCTTCGAGACATTCTCTTATATGAGTATTTCTGATTCTGTCTCTTGTAGCTTTGAGCGGGTTCTTTCGCTCAACAATCAAGATCTAGTGCTCATGGCCGCACACTAGGGTTGGCCTGAAAACTGATTTGTATACTGCCAACTTACTGGTAATACAGGGATCGTGCTACCTAACTTGCGGCTTCTATTCTATATTTATAACATAAGGGAGAAAAATATTTAGTGAAGAAGAAGAAGATAAATAAGTGGAGTTCAAAAAAAATATGAAAAAATGAGCAACAGGTAAAGAAGAAAAAGAACAAGAGTGAAAAAGAAGAAAAATAATTGAAGAAAAAGATTTTAATAGAAAAAAATACGAATATAATTTATTGTAAGAAAATTAATTCCTTCAACAATTTGATAGCAATTATTAAAAAACGTGTTTATGGAGATGCTGGGGTCTAAAACAAGGTCTTTATTTATTTTATTTATAGCTGCGTAAAGTAGAGATTAAATAAAATTACCTGCGATGTAATTTAAACTTAATGTAGGAACAAATTGGCCCAAGCGTCGGTCGGCTTGGCATAGAATAATGGGCCGAGATCGTTGTGTGGAACCTCCACTGAGAGCCCATAATGTCTCACCTGTCGTTTGAAAATAGTTTTTTTAAAAATACTCCCAATAAATTTCATCGATGATGGATTCATTCAATGGTAATTCGTTCATTTCTTTTTTTTTTCAGCGTTGAACCATTGTCACTTTTGAGTAACGATTGCATTCTAAGGTATATCATTTTCCAAGAAAGAACATTAATTAAAAAATGTGAAAAATAATATTCTTCAAAAAGAGCAAAACGATTTTGTAGAATAATACAATCAATAAAAATGTATGTAATATCAACATGTTTAACACTTAATTATTATTCACTTCCCAATTTTTTTTTATATGTTTAGTGTCTCTAATTCGATTTTCGATTTTTAATTTGTTAGTTTACATTGTATTCTGACACAGGAACCATTGGACACGGAACATGTTCAATATATAAGTGCTGATACAAAAGTACCTATATTTTTGTTAATTATATAAAAAAATATATGTGTATGTTCGCACATATAAAAATATAGTTAAATGAGCACATAAATAAAAATAAGGCATATATTAATGTCACATCTATATTATTGCTATTTTCAAACCATGATTATTATATGAAAATAAGACTAACTTGCTTGTCTCCTGGATTGAGGCTCGAACCCCCGATCATTTGTTAACTATGTGGTTGTCTACGCCAACAAGCATTTTGATTTATTTCGTTTAGTATTAAAATGTTATTAAATTTGCAAAAATTAAAATAAAAGTTGTTTTTTATACAATTTCAATACTGACAGTGATATGAATTAAATAATAATAAAATAAGTTTTTGAGAATTATTAAATAAATAAATTTAAAACTAAAAATGAGTTTTAAATATAAGTAATACAGTAAAATATAAAACAATAAAATAAAAACTAATACAGTAAAATAATTCACACAAGAATGTATGCTTGTATTAAAAAAATATTTAATAAGATGCTGTTTTTAGTACGTACATTTAATATTAAAATTGTCTTTCTTGAGACTAAATAACTACGAGTATAATAGAAAGATAACAATTACTACAGTGAAAATTAGCAAACTAAACGCACACAATTTTAATTGCCAGTTTTAGCATCCCTTGATTTTAAATTGCTTTGAAAACTAGATAGGAAGCCCTTCTTTCTGGGTCAATTTGTTCATGGGAATTGTAAGCACCAAGTAAGCTTACAATACATAAAAAACAGCATGTGTACTATTAATTAATTTCTTCTTTGGGCATCACAAATCAATTTAATAAATAAATAGGTTAATGATTCAGGTTTTTTTGATTACATTATAAATATAAAAAAATAATTAAAATAATATGGATAGTGGAAAATCATATAATATTGAATGCTTTTAAGGGATGAACGTGGACGCAGAGGATAGTTACGGATGTATTAGCTCTTTAATCTATATAAAAGTAATAATTACAATAAAAATCCCATAAATAATCAACGGAATCACTGAATGTCTCTCGAACATTTGCCAACTCGGATTTATTAGGCCATTAAGCACAGCACATTTCGAATAAAATTATGATTTTCGCAAATTAAAGTTTGACTATAGGCGGTAAAGAGAACAAAGGGAAGAAAAGAGAACGAAACATTATAAAGTATTGTAACAGATATTTTTACATTATATTTGACAGTACCGGGTGTGGAGATTGATCTTATGAATTTTAAATAATAATTTATTTCAGGCACATTAAAGGGGTGTGCTTTACGATTTTTGAAATTTTTTTTACTTTGTTCTTCTTCTTTGACGTGTCTCGTTACAAAAATGACGCCCGTCATATAAATAATCTGTCCTTATGCGGCTGAAAAACGTATCCTCAAACTGCACATTCTTTCATTTTGCACTCTAACACCTTCATTACGGGTTACGACAACCAAAAATCCTATATATGTATGTACGTCAACCATGAGAGCTTTTGTGTGTTCATCTCATTCTATTAACATCTGTCTGCTACTTTTATATGAAGCAAAATGTAGTGTAAATGAGAGAGAAATGCATATTTTCTTTAAAAAGAGCAAAATGATTTTGTGGTGACATTATTAATATAGAAATGAAAATATACTTTATTTTCATCACTTATTTATAAGTTAACAAGTTAAATTCTTTATTAAAAATTGAATGTAACATATTAATTAATAACCAAGTCCGTTTTACATATAGATTTTTTTAAATTTTTTTCCACATTAATACTCAATTATTTATTCATTTGTCGTACGTTATTTTTATTTTTTAGTGTCTGTACTTCGATATTTGATTTTTAATTTGTTATTTTACACTATATCCTGACGAAAGTATCATTGGCGCTGAAATATATTGATATTTTCAATAAATAAGTGATGAAAATATGGTATATTATTATTGATTAAATATATGTCCCACTGCAGGGTTCATCATCAGGGCTGATCACGTCAGCCCTCATGATGGACCATATTACCCCAGAAAACACAAACCAGGAGAAATATATAATTTTTATGGGTCATACAAAGCCTCACGACGGGTTGTACCAGATCTCTGCTTTTAATATAATACTAATTATTTTCATAAATTGGCTGGAATTGGCAAAAAATATGAAAGTAGACGGGATGCTGGGAAAATGAGGTTTCTGAGGTGCATGGGTGGAATATCTGTATTTGATAGAGATAGGAATGAACAAATTAGAAGTAAATGTAATGCTGGCTGTAGCGTAGTAGATAAAATAAAGAAAGGATCGCTGGGTTGATTTCACTACATGGAACGTACGAGCAAGGAGAGAACGGTAAAGATAATATATGTTGTTAGTGTTAAATGCAGCAGTAACAGCGGCTATCTGCGAAAGACCAGGCAATGGAAGATGGTTTATTTTAGAAACTTCAAAATTAGAATAGCGTACAAAATAAAGATAGATATTTTCTCTGAATTTGGTCAAATTGTGTTATTTATCATGATTTTATTTTTAAGCTTCGATATTTTTTTTTGCTTGTTGAACGACCCTGGGTCTGTGGTGGATCCTACTTCATTTCACTCACCTTATCGCTGATCTACCATAAAAACCGTAGATCCGTGTTACTTGCTTGATAAATATTTTTATAAAATATATGCCTTTACTTTAGATTTAAGTTTTTTCAATATTCATTTCTTAAACACAATCCATCTAAATTGCACAAAATTTAATATTTACTAACATATTGTAAGAAACACTTTCAATATCATTTATCGTGGTTTATATTTCATTTCAGGTGTCAAGAGTTCGCCACTTAGCTCAGAAGGTCAGTGATATTTTTCATCATTCCTGTTATCCCTGAAATATAACATCCTCATCTCCCACTTTCTCATTCTTCCCGGCTGTAAGCCCGGCAAGCTCGCACGATTTAAGTCCCTAATCCAGATTGATGAACTTTTATAGACTGAGACACTTTTACGATCTGAAACGCCGGCTATTTTCAGTTTCATTTTATTTGAAATGGAGCTGAATTCAATTCAATGTTCTAATAATAATATAATTTATTACCAGAACATTGATTAATTCGCTTTTTATTAACACAGTGTCAATAAACAACGCACATTAATACTTTATATTTATGGAAGAGAGATTTGTAATTTATATTTTTAGTAAATGACTATTAATTATTTATATTCTGTTAAATATTTTTGTGTATAATGATAAAACTGGTTGAATTAAATCATATAAGCTCACTTGTCGTTTTCTTGAAAATGTTTGCCTGAAATAATAGTTTATATTCAAGAGTGCTGATCTCCCACCATTTTGAGAAAAATGTAATTTATACAAAAACACAAAAGTATTTGCTGCTCTTTAGAAAAATAGAAAATCATTTTACCCTCTATGAAAACCTGTGAATAATCCTTTAACTTTCTGTTTATGTAATTACTTATTGTTTATTTTCGTCCTCATATGTATAAGTATATGCATGAGCAACTTAACTGAACTTCAATGGATCAATAAACAATCTCCAGTGTGTCTGATATGACAGTGGCTTATATTATTTTTAAAAATATAATATTGCACAAAACTAAATCATCATCTCTTGAAATTTAATTCGAAATTCTTGACTCAATTTGAAATTCGTTTATTATTTAAAAAACTATTCTAACTGTAAATGCACTCAGATTTTGTTTTCTTTTTGAATAGTACAAATCACGAAATATATTATTTTAATATAGACTGATTTATCAACTGTTGTTTATCCCTATATTTTTATAGTAGATACTATATAATTGTGTTGCACCAATACTATTTTTAAATTAAAATAAACGCTTGTGTTATGAAAATAGGACAAACTTTATAGTGTCCTGGAATGGGACTATACCACCGAACACTGGATCACTAAGAGAATGAACCCGTAACTAAATGTGAACGCGCCAGGCGTATTGCCAATACCGGTGGATTGATTATAATGACTGATAGAAGAATGTATCTACATAATAATGATATGTAATTTATATTGTAAATGAAAAATATTAACATGAGATTAATTAAGTCATAAAAACTTTATATCTGCTCTCTTGAAAATTGTTAAAGAGAAAATAGGTATATTAAACAATTATTTAGAAATCTCAATCAATATATTTTTGTTAAAATCATTTTTTCGTAAAACAGCCAGCTTATCTCAAAAACAGTGTGTTGGTGATGTTAAACTCTAGATTCGCATTCAGTACTCTTACATAAATATACAAGCGCGTATATATCGACGTTTTCATTATTTCATATATAGTATAGTATATAGTGAAATATATAGTAAAGTCATTTTTATAAAAAAAATAAAGTTTTACTTCGCAACAATAACTAACTTTATTCAAAATACTCGTTTACCTGCCGTCAACTACGAGCTAGTAGTAAACAAATATTTATTTTGATACAGTTATTAGGTTAATATCTGTACATTACAATTTTGATAATTGATATGAATTAACTTTGTTAAAACCACTTATTTATTGAAAAAATTCAACATGTTTCGAAGCCAATGCCTTCTTCGTCAGGATAACAAAAATAATAATAATAATTATAATAAAAAAAAAATAATAAAAATAATACAATTTTGATCTTCACGTACCAATTTATGGGTATAAGTCATCATCATCATCTTCTTCCCCTTGTTCTATTTGGGTCGGGGACCCACTACATCGACAAGGTGCCTCTTGCGCTTATTGTGCGGCCTCTATCTATTGTAGTCCTATCCTTTTCTCACACAGTTTCTGGAGTTTCCTCGCCCAACTATGTCTGGGGTGGCCCACTGGACGTCCACCCTCAGGAATCGCACTTAGTATTTTCCTAGGAATTCGGTCATCAGACATTCTTAGTACCTTTCTATGTGCCCAAGAGTAGCAGTGGTTCAATGTTTAGATCGTCTCGGATCGTCAATTTTTTTCTTCAATAACCCTGCCATTCTTCTCAAGTACTTTCGGCATGTCAACAGCTTGGACTCTAGAGCGTGTTCGTTCGTTTAGCATCCATATCTGGTGACCATACGTAATCGTTGGGCAGTATACCGTTTTGTACACTGCCATCTTTGTCTTGTGGATATAAGTAATTGTTTCATTTAGAAAAGTTGTGGGAATCAATCTAACGCAGCACAACTGAATACATTGCAAGGAAATATAAATAGTCCTCAAATTATTTCACATTATTTTTATCAACTTTATTATTTCAATGCCGATAGTCTAGTTTTGGGAGGAGTAGTCGTTTATGTGTGTGTATATATGTGGAAGAGAACATGGAGTTTTTAAGATGTTTTTACTGACAATGATACTCTCAATTGATTACATTACATGAGTCAAACATTTTTAGAACGAATCTTGCTAAGGTACCTAGCCAAGGAAAAAATATTGTCATGTTCTGAAATTGATTTTCTCGCTGTCAAAAACATAACCTTTGTACGAAGTACGTGCTCATGTTTATATAAACGATAGATAGAGACTTATGATGATTTAACGAAATAATATGCAGAGATTTTGAGAAATCAAATTATTTAGATATCATATTTTTTATTTCACCTCGGTGGATAACGGCGCCGCCGTACAATAAAGGTAGACACGCCGTCGCTATTTTCCTGCAGAAATATGATTACGTTCTCTCAAGCTGCTCCGGAGATGACGTCACGCAGCATCCCGCCATCTTGTTCGGTCCATTAGCTTATAAGTTGCCTGACACTTTACTGACGGCCCTCTTACTGGGGGAAGTTATTATTTCTTTTTGCCGCATCGCTTTCGAGACTTCGCCTCTCCGGCACTGCATCAACCCTCGCGAGCCATCAGGGGTTGATTACAGCTAACGCTGAATTATTGCCCACTACTCTTTTTACTTTGACATAATTCGGTGTAATTAATGAGAAGGGGACACTTAAATCTAGAAAAAAACTCTTAAGGTTAATTTTTTTCATTTGGAAAAAGGAAACAATATATGTATGGGTCACAATGTTGGTCTAGATTATGTCATTATTCGGTGTTGATTTCGAATATAAAACCAACATTTTTTTTTAGTTAATCAAGTTCCCTGAATAAAAACAAAACCACAAGCGTTTTGATTTATAATGTTATTTTTATTTAAACTTCGTTATATGCACAAGACATTTAAGTTATTTATCACCTCTATATTTTTGAGAACAACTCTCATAATGAGGCATAAATAATAACTTACTTTAACACAGAATTTTGTCAATCTATTCGGATTGGGTAGGGGTTGCATAGTGGGGAGTATTTTTTGGTAATTAAGGGGAACAAGCCTAGCATCGGAGACGTGTTTTGAAATGAGATATTAATATTATGTACAATATATATTTCTAATAATATTGATAATGGACTGCTCCTCTCGAAACTGTAGTAGTAATAAATATTCTTAAGATATACAGTGGTACCTTGACAGTAGCCTAACATACGAATTTTTGAGATACGAGCGCGCCTCGCGTACTACGTTCGTGGGAAAGAAACAGCCCGAAAAAGTTGCAACTGGTCGTGCATCCGAGCTATTTAATGACACTCGCCTAACTCATTTCCGCACCATTCTGAAAGGGAGGAAGAAACAAACCTCCATGGACATGCTTTTTTTTAAGCGGCGTACAGGTAAAAGTGAGGAAAGCGTGGCGAAAAAGACAAAGACCAGAGTAATACTTTATAAAACCAGTTTATTTCTTTACAATCTCTTTTATTGTCTTTTCAAACAATATTTTTTATTTGATAAATACTCAATGAATAAATTTTTAATAATCAATAACTACATGTTTCTTATCCAAAAACACGAAACGAAAACAACTGGGGTGGATTTCGGGGGCTGAAACGAAATAATGGCATTTCAATTCATTTCAATGGGGTGAATTGCTTTGAGATACGAGCAAATTGACATACGAGCAAGGTTACGGAACAAATTAAACTCGTATGTCGAGGTACTACTGTATTGTACATGTAGTGCAAAGTTTAAATAAAACAAAATATTATAAATTAAAATTTTGAATCACGACGCAACTGATGAATTTGGCGTGCCAAAGGCCCGCTGAATACATGTCGCGCTGTCCCGCGCGCGCGCTCGACTTTTATACAAAACATGCTGGTTTGTCGAATGTTAGAGATTTTTCCACTGGTTTTTCCACATTTCTAGTAGTTTCTCCATATTTATAGTAATTGTAAGAATAGCCCACTTGATAACAGATTAGTGTGGACAGTTTGATTAACTTTGACAACGCGCGGTTACTATTGTATTCTCGTGACAATGTTATATAAGGGACCACAATTGGAGAAAGTATATCTACGAAAAATATGTCGAGGATGACAATTTTACTTTAAAATGGGGATTATTTAATTTCAAGAGGCGTAAATTTTTAATAAATCTCCGGCTATCGAAGGGTTGATCAATATTTTTGTTTTTCATTGAATATGTAAGTTAAGAAAAATCCCTTCTGCGGTAATAAAGTAGATTATGCCGGGACGACGGGAGGTGCTTACTGTACGGCGTCGAGGCAGGTTTATTTATTTTTAAAAATAAAAATATTCACGTCATGGTGATTAACTACCCTGTAGATTAATGAACGGAACCTTCAAATTTATACGTTATCTAAATCTTTTGTAATGAAATTTTATTCTAGTTGTGGCAATTTAATGTCGGAATATATTTTATTTTTCTGTATTTGTGGACTTAAATATTCACCGAAATAATGTAATTTCACTGATTAATCTAGGTATTCCCGAAAGGACTTATATTACATAAGATTCAAGAAACCGAATAATTCATTTTATTTTTATACTTTTTAGATGTTGGTAAATAAGTCAAATCTTTGAAGTTGCTGTTTACATTAGTGAAAAAATTAGCAAAAAAATATTTTAAAAAAATTACGCACACACGATATTTATTTTCAATTATTTTGAAGACTTTTATGAACAATATATTATTTTGATATGAGTGCTTTATAATATCATTTTCATTTTTATTAAAGTGATAAAAAATTACCTTGTATTTGCTTTTATAATATTGTCACTATCAAAAAACTTCCACACTCTGGAAAACTTTTTCCAGAATATTCGCGCGTCTATGACCGCACTTACGCACTCTCGAACACTCGCTAGGTACTCTCGTAATTAATTTTCGCTGTTCGGATCGCTAAACTGTTACAAAAATCCTGTCCCGTGTAGCGGTTATATTCCCTATTATAAAGAGAATGTCATTTCGTGAATATTCAGGTGTAATTGTTTGACTTCTAAGCCATTCTAGTAATTTCTAATGATTATTGAACCCCCAGACTGATTCTATAATTTTATGACTATAAAATATAATGGATACCAAAACAGTAATAAGTAAATTGTCGGAAAATTCTTATTAAAGGCATTATAGCAATTTTTGCGAAAGAAGACTTCTAGAACGTTCTCGATTAATATTAAGAGTTTGGAAGTGAAGCCATTTTCTAAATGATGCATCCGAGGCAATCATGCAATATTGAGAACCAAAAATAAGATTTGACTACAAAGAATTATCTCATTATGCTTAATACATTTATCTAAAGTGGAACTAGTTAAAATAAATATGATACACAGAATATATGTATCGACTCTTATTTGATAAATAAATCCAATTGTAACTTTATTTTCATCAGGAAAACTTGAATTGAAAATTCTTTCATTTTTTAAAGATTCAAGTATCAAATCCATTTGTTCGAAGATATTTTTTTTCAATAGAATAAACAATGGTCTTCTGTCGGGAATTTCAAAATTAAAAAATGCACTATACTGCAAAATTACTATACTGCAGCTAATTTTAATAAATAACAGTTATATTTTATGTACCTAGTATATTTAACAATAATCAAAATTTTAAAATTTTACATGACATTTTTCACTCAATGCACAATGACACACAATGACACACAATGACACAATGCAAACTGTTTGTATTTATAATCAAATCTATTTAGAAAAAAATATTAATTATATTTATTAAATATATTTTGCGCTTTGGGTATAACAAATTTTCAACATGTATCTACCAATATTATAAAGTATCTAATGCAATAAAATATCAAACCAATAATTTTATCAAATTCAAGACAAAATCTTTTGACACTATCTGCGATATGATAAAAATCTGAATGTAACGGTTCACTTTAATATTTAAGGGAAATAATTTTAAATTGGAGTTAAATTTATAACTTTTTCGGATCTCGATGTCCTTTTTTCCGCCCTCTCTTTTTCCATGACACTTGACAGTGACATCCAACAATTAGTTATTACTTAGTTTAACGTACTTTAAATGAACTCTAGTGACTAAAAAAATTGAATAATCGTTAGAGTGAGACGCAAGATAAAACCATAAATTAAGGATTAGTTTTGTTTTGACTTGAGAAGAAGTCGGTCTGCTTTAAAACCACCTGGAATTAGAAAAACACAATTTGAAGTATATTTTATTACATTGTCACTAATTTACAACTGTAGGAGACGATAAAAATTCTTAAACAAGAATCAATTAAACTTTTGTTTACTGGACCCAGATCGATTAATTTAAGCTAATTTCAGTCACTGCAGCACTATTTGTTAATTTGTTAATAATCTTCACTCAAGAATATTCCAAAAACAGGTAGTAATTCATATTATAATAGTTACCATGAACGTGACATTGAGTAGAGTGATCAATTAAGCCAGTTAATACAGATCGCAAGCTCTGAACTATCCTACAAAAAGATTTCCTTACAAGTTTCTCATATAAATAGCATCATCTACGTGAGGTTTCTATAACTTTTCTTAATTAAAAATTATTACAAAAGCCAGTACCTAATTGTATTCTCAGAACACACATATAAAAGTATTATTTTATATGTGTGTTTTTACACAAATACACAAAATATTCTGAATATATAAATACTGGTCTTAAAAGGAGTTTAATCATTTTCAGGCGTATTTTTGTGTTATTTTAATAAATCGGAAGAATGTCATTCAAACATATAGAAAGAATATTGCGTTGAAAACTCCAATGAAAAAACTACATAGACATCTCATTACCAACGGCGACATCTGTACTGGTTTTTATAGGAATGACAAATTATCGACTACAGGTGGCGATAGTAAAAATATAATTTACATATGAAACTAGATGTGCAAATCAAACATATATACCACTTCCAAAATGGTGATAGATGAGGTAGTCTATCGTGGATAGAACTGATGAACGTTACATTATATAAAGTGATCACTCAAGTCAGTCGTACGATAGGTCGTTAGCCCTATGAATACTTAAAAAAGACTTTCATACCAACTTTCCAAATAAAAAAAAATTAATAATGAATATAAATTAACTTTGTTTAAACCACTTATTTATTGAAAAAAATCAACATGTTTCAAAGCCAATGGCTTCTTCATCAGGAAAACAAAAATAATATTAATATTATTATTTTTGTTTTCCTGATGAAGAAGCCATTGGCTTTGAAACATGTTGATTTTTTTCAATAAATAAGTGTTTTAAACAAAGTTAATTTATATTAATTATAATTATGTTACCACAAAATAAATTTGCTACATTTGAAGAAGAAGTAAAAAAAAATTGTTTCGACTAATTTTAAAATATTTCAAGTTATATCTGAACGTTGCATTATGTGGAGTGGTCACTCTACACAATATATGTCGTTAAGTCATACGTAAGCTCATACATGTCGTAAGCCCAGGGCCATCTAAATACAATATAAAAAATCTTCCCTACACGTTTCTTACATAAAGTTTATTCTCTGTGAGATTTATTAGACTATAATTTATCTTAATTAATAACTATGCCTCTGTCGACAATATCCAATAATTGTATTCTTATAGCATACATTTAATAATATAATTAGTAAAATTAATAAAAATGAACTTTGTTTTCACCATTTTCGTATTGAAAAATATCAACACGTTTTAAAGCCCATGGCCCCTTTGTCATGTTGATATTTTTCAATATAAAAATGGTGAAAAAAAAGTTAATTTTTATTAATTATATTAATAATGTCACCACAAAATTAGTTCGCTCTTTTTGAAGAAGTTAAATTTAAAAATATTGTACGTCTTTATAGGTTTGTATTTACTGCACGTTTGAGTTTTTCTGCTCAGTTAAAAATATAGAAACCGACGTTTTGATACTCGCTATCAAGACTAATGTGTTTGTTATGTAAATTCTCAAAACACGCATTAATGTTTCTACATACATAGAAAAGCTCGTTATGGCACGCCAGTGCGTATAATACATGGATTATCCACCACTAAACAGTGAGTAATGGCGCGTATTCCTAAGATAAACGAGAATATCTGCCATCTAACCGGAGGCGACGAATCTGCTGATAGCTCATCTCCCGCCATTTCGTGGATCACGCGACATCCGTTTCCTGTTTTATCTGAGCAAGCGACAATCGTGACACGTCATCTTCTACCGTTTCCTTCCTCGGAAGCCTTCGTGCGGGGTAACGTCATTCGGAATCCTTCTGCACCTGAAGAGCATATCTGATGAACGTAAATCTCCTGTGTCCTTAATACGGTTTGGATTGAGTATTTTCTCTCGCAGTGATAACCTACTTTTGTTCACTGTTCTGATTTAAATGCTTTTCGTTACTCAGAAAAAATATTTTATTATTAAGATACAATGTGAAGAGTAATTTTTAAACTAATAAGAAAGATTATACTAAAATTAAAAGAAATCGGGAGAAATACAAGTATGCCTCAATGAAGGCTTGCAAATATGGGAGAGGACTTGTATTATTGTGGCGGACAACGTATTAATAGTTATCCGCTGGCTGAACTTAATATTCGATTATAGCAATGCCTCTCAAGATGACAATGCAGAAAAAATCAAATTACGTTTTCTCCCTGAAGAACACATATGAGTCAACCAAAATCAAGCTACAAGATAACCACTAACCTGTGATATATTATTTATCCTCTAGGCAGCTGGGCCGTCCTTGTTTCTGCATCTACATCGTCGCTTGCAGACGGATGGAGGCCAACAATTAGCACAAAATTTGTGTACTGTGATATATTATTTATTCTCTAGGCAGATATCTTGAGAGTCTTGATTTTTTACGTCACAAAATAACACCCGGAGATAAATATGTATACGGAGAACAATATGATTCCAAAGAAATACGAATCTATTATTATGTCCGTTCGCATCTATTATTATGCGAAAAATGCACACATTCAGTTAGAAGAAAAAAAAAAACGAGAGCAATTCTTTCAATGTTTTTTAAAATATGTTTTTTTGTTCTCGCGCCGCAAGCAGAGACCAACGACATCTAGCGTCGAGATTTTAGCTTCACAGAAGCAGTGGCACTTTTGACCTATATTGGAAAATCAAATATGCCTTCAGGAAAGGTATTATAGATGTTAAATATATTAATTTAGACATTAGATCAATCATTATTTTGAGAGGCATATTTATTTATAATGTCACCTAACCGAGACTTTTTATATATGTGTGGGATACAAAAGTAAAGGCAGCAATATCCAAAAAATATTGAAAGCAAACATCTGCAGATGCACCATGCAGAAGGATTGCTAATTTATAATGTACTCAATTCGAGATATTATTGGAAACATAGTGTTTCCTCCAAAATATCTATCAATATTTCGAAATTTTCGTGATTAACTTTGTGGAAGTTCATTGTGAATAAAATTGGTTGGTTTTTTAATTTTTTGCAAAAATCAATTGAGTTTGTGAAACTATTCGCTGGTTTATATTTTGTAATTTTATAGAACATATTATTCGCATATTTTGATAATAAATAACAGGGTGCATCCACATACATTTAATTTCATTTCATTTAATTCAATGATTCATAGATTAATCTCCATACCATTGTCACCAGAGGGCTATAAGACGGAAGTGAAAACAATTCTCAAAATCGCAACTAATAACGGGTACAAAGAAAATACAATAATAAATAAAATTAAAAAGAAAGAAAAAGATACACTAATTCAAAAATACATATACTACAAGCCAAAAGAAAACATGAACGCAGAAAAACCGTGGAGAAGAATTTTATATACAGGGAAACTCACCACAGACCTTCTTAATTTATGTGAAGATAGAAAGTTCAGACCCGCGTTCTACACAAACAACACCATTAAGAAATACATTTTCAATAATAAAACTAAAACAGAACATCTAGATAGTAGTGGGGTTTATAAAATTAACTGTGGGAACTGCCAATCATGCTATATAGGACAAACCGGAAGAAAAATAAAAACGCGAATAGATGAACACTTTAAAGGGATAAAAAATTTCAATATTAATTCAGAGATGGCAGACCATGTGAGATCAGAGGGACATCACTTCAAGTATGATAACGTGGAGGTGTTGCATGTATGCAAAAAAGGAAAGAAATTGGACATTTTGGAAAATATAAAAATTCATCGAAATAATGATAAGACCTTAAACATACAAACACCACTTATTACATCCCCCCTTCTTACCATACTAGCCCCTCCCAACAACCGCTTTCACTTTCCGCCAGCCCCTCCCCCACTCCTGACAACTCCCGCCCCTATGTAGTAGATAAAATGTCTTCTAGTCTTAAGTTAGTATATTACTGAAGATGATGCAGTAAGCATCGAAAACGTTTTAATTAATCTATTTAATTAAACTGTCATTGTGTGAAGTAAACAACGTTGTGTTCTATTCATAGTTATATCTATCAAATTATTTGGCGATGCAGTACAATGAAAATGTCTTCAAAATTGGAACTGTTTTTGTATTAAGTACCTACTTATTGAATAAAATGTGTGTTTTCTTTATTATTTTATGCGAGTAAGAACTCGACAGTTTAAAGTTTAAAAATTGAAAATTTTGATTGGAAAAATGTTTGGAATACTCGTGAAATTTGAATTTTGTTTTTTTTTTGTTTTGCAAAAATAAGATTTCACGAAGCATTTTTAGTTATTTTTCGAATCAGTTGGTCATTTAAGCATTTTATTAGCATTGTTCAAATCAGTAATAAGTATCTTCGTGCCGGTTTTTTAATATTTATTCCTTTTGGTCGCTATCTTTGAAGAATTTTCCCTTTGGTCACTCAACTTGTAATTTAATTTCGTGTTTTATTCCTTATTTCGAACGATAAAAGAATCAATGAATTATCGGTGGGTTCCAGCTGGAATCCGGGAAGACATTTGAGAATCGTGTAGATATTGATCAGTCTCTTTTCCCGGGGCTGGAACGAACGCATTGCCTATAAATTTATAGGAAACGTGATTTTGGAAGGGATGGATACGTAAAATCTATATAATATATAGATTTTACGTATCTATCTAATATTATTGCATACCCCACTAAGGTTCACTCATTAGTGTGAGAAAAATAATGTTTATTTCACAGTTCATTGTAGTATTTTTAGTGACAATTTTTCTATATTTTTTTGTTCCGTTTCATGTGTAGTTTGTTGGGTAGTTTGATAAATAGTTTTAGAATTACGTACTGTTTGGTCCGGTCTCCGTAAAAATAATATGTTTGTCTTATTTCTAGTTTTTTAATCGTTATTCATCGTGTCGTATATATTTGTGTTGTATCACCGTTTTGAGTCTGTCCTTCGCATATTCTTCCAGTGTCATACCACTGTACCACTAGTAATCTCAGAAAAGAATAGTAAAAAATATTATATTTTTATGAGATTTATAATTTTAATTGTATGTTTGACTCGATTTTTTAAATACGGTTTTCGGCAATTTTTTAATCCAAAATAACTTTGAAGATTTTTTTGAACGAAAAGGATTAACTTTCTGGTCTGAAATTAGACTCGAACCCGCGATGGCTGGATAAGTATCTTAAGTATGCAAGTAATATTACGCAGGTATCTTACTACCAGGCCAAGCTCGTTAACCCCAATTTGTACAATCTTTTCAATATATGCCAAAGAAATATAACTTATAACGCGCGTAAATAAGTACTAGGATCCAATTTTTCTCAATATATATTTAAATTATTGTTTACATAAATGGAAATTATTATAAAAATATACGATTTATATGTGAGTTCTTGCGCGTGTGTTTTGTTGTTCAACTGTTACAAATACAACTAGTCAAGAAAATAGTTTAGGGTGGTTTTCGCAATTTTACAACTTCCAGCGTTTTAAAAATTCGCTTTTGTTTCGAAATAACTTTCAGGCTCCCGTGTTCTTGAAAGTTTTTACGTTTTGCGATTCGTGTAGAACTAAAAATATCAATTTCTGTCTTGAATGGGTACATTACACTTTATATATAGGTAAATACCGTCTTTAACCTAAGCCATAATTTTATTTATTATATTTATTAATACATTTCATATTAGTTTTTGATTTTATTCTATAATTAGTATGATTCTCTTACTAGTATTGTCACGTATCATGGAAATAAATTAGTGATTTATTAATTAATAATTCAATGTACAAAA